>JAAAKE020124681.1:0-34595 GCA_010014785.2 Anisolabis maritima
ATATTTGCATTTCGCGTGATTTTAATGGCGTTCTAAAACGATTTCCTTTATTTTTTTTCCAACCTTTTGAAAAGGGAAAAAGCTCTGAATTTAGCTTCAATGTTCAAATCCCCACCAGCATTTTGATAATTGTAAGTTAACATAAAAAGTTAATGGACCACATCAAAGGGCCTTTTTTACCCCATGCTATAATCGGTGTTAAATATATATATATATATGAAATCAAAAGGAATTAGAAAATAGTATGAATTTGGTCTAGGGGTTTTAATTTGGTTTCTACTTGGAGATTTTAAAATCGCTAGTATTAATGCAACTAGAGCATACTAATGAAATGATATGGTCAAGTAAATCTCTTTTGTGCTCAATAGAAATGATAATGAAGTAAACGAAGCAGAGGAAAAAAGGGGAAGGTGCTCGTTCCAAGTTATTTTATCAGCCGCAACATATCTCCCAAGTCATTCACAAGAGAATGACTTGAATTTGCTTAAGGTCAATGAAATGGCCTAATGGAAAATCTCAATTTAATGCTAATTAAATCGAAAGAAGTAGAGACCTATAGAAATAGGGATTCTATTTTAGAGAAAAAAATTTTAAGTGGAAAGGGATACCTAAAGGGAAAATAAATTATTTTTTCATTAAAAAAATTCTTGGTGCTGGACATAAAAAAAAAAAATTTTCCCATCAAGACAAAAATAAATGAATATATAAAAAAAGGCAAAATTTTATTTATAAAATGATAGTAATTATAAAGGCAATAATATTCATATAAAAATATTTTAATTCAATCTAATAAGTAAGTTTAAATTATTGGAAGCCCTATCGAGAGTCAAACCCGGGGCTTCCAATTAGATTTAAAAAAGCCCTATATTGTATTTATAATGTAAAAAATTATTTGTTTTAAGGCCCTGAGGAAGACCGGAAGAATCGGTTGAAATTTATTAACAAAAGATAAATTTTGATGCTTTTATTTGGCCACCATTGTTCAGGTACCATCTTCTATAAAAGGAATAATTTAAATTATTCGCCTTTTTTTACTTCAAAAATGGCGGGTTAGAAACGTCGAGAGGGCGGAGCTGTCGTTTCGACGAAAGGAGGACTTCTCGACAAATATACGAAGAGAATAAGATTTTGGCGTCTCTATTTGCAACTTTTTGAATATATCTTTTAAAAGAAATAAATGAAGGGCGTATTCAAATTTCTTGAAATTATTTTCCAAAATAAATAAAAAACAAATATTTCAACTTTATGCCAAATATGGCAAAATAATCGTGACAAATGGGAGAAATAAAATTAAGTGATCAAATTTATTTCAATGAATTTTCACCAGGTATAAAAAAAGGCTCGATAAACAGATATTTTCAAAAATATAATATATTAGAAAATTTTTCATCGAAACAGAAAGAAAAAATATATAAACTAAGATGAAAGAAAAATCTTGATAAATTTCTTTTAACGGATGCTGCTGCCTCTTATAAATTAACACCTTTTTTAATCTGAAAAATAAATAAATACTCAGACCAGGATTTATCGAGTGAATTAACTGCATGTGACTGACTCATGGAGATTAGAAAAAAATACACTTGGCATTTATCATAAGAAATTCTCTATTCCCAAACCTCTAGAGTAGAGAATGATTTTTTTTTTATTGGGAATTGTGTATGAATTTCCCATAAACTAAGAGAGAACTATTCATATAATAATGTTCAATCAACTTAAGATATATTATTAGGAGTGATTACGAGTATTAATAGACAGCTTATATAATTGTGCGAAAATAAAAATTTCAAAAGATGAATAGGATTAGTAAAAAATTTTTTTCTTACCAAGTTCCCACTTTTACTGAGTGGCTTAAGATTCATAAAAAATTTTTGCATTTAATAAAAACAAACGATATAAATGAAATCACTTGGTACGATGTCGTAGCTAAACCAAAAACCTCGGGGCTGTTGACAAATTTACGATAGGGTGATAATTCCAAAAAAAAAATTTATATATTCACTTCAACTTTAAAAATTCATAATAAATCTAACACTTTGTTTGTCGTAATGAAGGGGATGAATAATACTCGGAACGTCAACAACTTGATAAAATCTTTTATTTGATTTTCAGGCTTCCCTTTATCATTAGAAATAATAAATCTACCTAATTGAATATCAAATGTGTCATAAATAGGTAAAAATATTGATCAAAATAACATTATCATGGAAAATTTTTCTATCGACAGCCACCTTATAAGAATTTATTTGCTAATTCATTAATGTTATGACTAAACTCTGTTTGCATAAGAATTAAATGAAATAAAATTTATCCATCGATAAAATTTAATCTTCCAAGAGAAAATTATACTTTAATATATTAATAATATACTGTGTTTCACCATTATAGTTTAATTGGACTAATTTTGGACGATTATTTTAGCTATTAAAAAGAGGGGGAGATTTTGTTATTATATACTTGTTAGATAGATTAAAATTCCATCAATAAAGATGCATGCCCCTTGGAGGAGAGGCTCTGGTTTCATACTTTAAGGGACAATTTCGCTCCCTTTCCTGCGATTCATAGTCAATCACATCACATATCTAAATAATTTATCGCTAATGTTAATAGGCCCTTGATGCCAAAATCAGTTTGTCTAAAAATACGCTAATGGAAAATAAATAATATAAAGTTATCGGATTTAAGTCTTGGCAAGGAGTGAAAAACTAAGGAGGGGGGGCTAAGGAATCGACATCGGCCCTTGTATTATCCAAATCTTGGCAAAATAATATTTTTTAAATATTTGATTTAGGAACTTTCTATATTATATTAAATATTTAATTTTAGAATAAAAGAAATCAATATTTTAGTTTCCTAAAATTTTCTTTTATTACAGCTTTCTTTACAAACGTTTCGGCTGCCAATGTTTACCTTTCTCAGCTTAGTTTAAAAATTACAAAGTTTTTCATTAATTTTATATTAGAAAAAAATTAAAATGCAAATTAATAAAATGCTTTGTAATTTTTATTTAGGGTGAAACCGAACGAACCACAGCCGAAAGATGCATGCAGAAATTAAAAGAAGGTAATTGTTAACGATTGGATTTTTTATTTTATACTCACTTTATTCAATACTCTATGAAAAAAATGGCGTATACTGAAAAACTTAACATGGTCAACAGATCCTATTGAAAGACAGTGCTAAGCGAAATCGTGTTATTTGAATAAATGCCAATGAGAGTGTAATTGCCTCAAGGTTTTTAAATTTTCATTCTTTGAATCGTGTTAAATCAAATTTAACTCGTGGTAAAACAGGAAAGGTGGCATTTAATTTCACTGTACTTTATTTTGATTTTTTTAAAAATAATATTGTTTTTAAATGATAAGCTATATAGTATTTTTTTCTCATTTAGGCTCAGTCCAAATTTATTTAAATTAATATAATGTAAAAAATTTTTTAGGCTCTATAAAATATGGAAACCTTTATCCACAATGTCAATAATATAACATAAAGGCCTGAGGATAATTGTTCAGGCCTATATAATTATAATAGACAATGTCTGACTTAAGTTGTGTTAAGAATTAATTTAAAATAATATAGCGTAAAAACTTTTCTTGTATAATTTAATTATATATATATAAAAAGAAATATAGTTGCGCCATCAAATTTTGATAATGCCAATTTTTAATAATGATTATTTAGAATTAATGAGTTTATTAGGCTAAATTCATTCATACAATTTAAAGTAGAGAGGTGCAGAAAAATAATCGAAGCAGACAAATTGGCGAGAAGAGGGAGAGAAGGGTGCGGCGACCTTGGAGGGGAGGGCGTAGCCGCCGAAGTGGGGGAAACTGAAAGGAGGGGTAGGAATCGCCTTGGCGCGCACGCATTCAGGTGACGTCACCACGGGAGGGGGGCAATGGCTGCCGTACGTAACGCGTAACGCGTAATGCACACGCCCCGTGTGTCATTATGGCAAAGATGGCATACGTTAAATCGTAGTGGCAGTTGGCTGCTGCAATTTCCTAGAGGCGCATATGGAGCCGTTAATGGAGAGACGATTCAATTCAATCATCATTCAATTCAGAATGATAGATATTGTCTAATAATTATTAATTGATGTTTGATTACTACATTCTTTAAAAAGTATTTAAAATAAATCTATACATTGATATTATATTGAAATTAGATGAAAATTAAACAAAGATAAGCAAGTTCATTTTGTCAGTGGAGTCAATGAAAACACAAATAATACTTTTCGGAAGTCATTTGGGAGGAGGGGGAGAGCATTTGACATTCCAAATGACGCCCAAAGAGGCGGGTGATTCAAATGAAAAGCTTAATTACAAGGGTGGTATGAACAGTTTCCGACCCATCACCTTCGTAAACAATTATTTTGCAGAGAAAGACGCCGAGGTTAAAGAGATGGGAGCATCGCTGGGAGAAGTATGTAGACTTACAAGGAGACTATGTAGTAAAATAAAAACAAATTTGAAGACAAAATGTCTTCTATCTTTGTTAGGTCGGAAGCTTTTCAGACCACCCTCGTATTTATTATGAGGCAAATGAGAAATATAGAAAAATTGGAAGCTTACATATTATATGCAAGTCAACAATAGGACGACCATCTTTGCATTGATGTTGACTCCATGCACCAACACTGCGACAGGTTGGCACTTGCCACGTACTTTGGACCACAAGGATACCCAAATCATTCGGACAATCTTTAAAAGTTTTCATGTGAATCACCAGAGTGAAATTGCTTACCTGCCCTAAAGGAGTAGATAAAATAAAAGCTATTGTTGGTTCGAGTAAATATTAATAAATTTATTTACTTTTTTTAGGAATTTTTTTTTCAAAAAAGAGCGTTAAATAAATCAATAGTTAAGCAATTATAAAACAATCAATATCAATCAATCATTCTCAGTAATATATACTTGAAATAATAAAATCTCCAGAATATAAATAATTCAAAAGTAGAATCATTATCATTAGTCAAACATTTTAACGTAAAGCTTTTAATAATTTCCAAAGAGAATTAGGGATTAGAAAATTTTTTTAAGGATATTAATCCAAATAAAATAAATTAATAATTTTCAAGCCTATCTCTTTTGAGACATTTTATAAGAACTAAATTAATTAAAATCAAATTTTAATTTTTTCATATTAATTTTGTTAACTTTTGATCAAAATTATACAACCGAATATTTCGTTTTTTTTTTTTTTTTTTCAAATAAAATTATTGATATTACATAAAATATTTAAATATTTTTCATATAAAAAAAATCTTTTAGATAATATTTTTGCGTTTTAGATCGGACCACGCATGCGGAGCGATTAAATTTCTGGGGAGAATAAGAACTGCCCCCTGGGACAATGAACTCAAAACGTAGTATTTTTTAATATTAAAATTTATTGTCAAATTTAAATCAAATTCCAAGGATATGACTAATCTAAATAAATTTTCTTCTGATGATTCAAATATAATTTAAGAAATTAATAAATAAGCTGGCTACATCACATTTTTTTATGTATTTCGCAAAAATAATATTGATGATGATTTAAGAAGCAATTTAAATATTAAGCAATGAATGATGTTGATTTCACGGAAGAGGTTTTTAATTTTTTTTTTTATTCACACGCGAAATTTACTTTTGCTTAATTCTATCTCTCTCTCATTGATAAAGACGAAGTGGGAAAGATCAAAACGTTGTGAGGAAATGTTTGGTGGAGTGAATTAGCCATGACGAGATCGAGGAATGGAGAACACACCCAAAATCACACAGGCAAGACACTTGTCTGATATTTATTTCACTAGAAAAAGAAATTTTTTGAAAGCTCTGAGAGTTGTATGTGTAAATAGACAAGGCACCGTTCGTTGGTTTGAGTAAATATTCGTTTCATTCCAGAGCCAATCAAGTACCGTTTAGATTTTCTATTTTAAAATTTAAAAATATTTTATTTATTTATTTTTTCTTAGTATGCTGCCGCGGTTGTTGACTCCTCAGTCTCCCTCCCATTTCATCCATTTTTTTTTAATTTTAAAGATTCTCTTTCAAATGTATAATCCGTGTAAAAAGTATTTAGAATAATTTAAGTTGAAAACTTTTTCATCCCTTTTTTTTATTTTTTTCTTACTTAAAAACTTTAAAAGTTTTTAGAGCACGTGATTTAATTATTGATTCTGAACTAGTCTTAAACTTTTGAAATATATTATCACGTTTAAAAAAAAAAAGTATATATTAGTTAAGTAATTTTTAAAATGTTAAGGATAATTTATTTTTTATATTTTATTTTTATTATAATATGATAAGTAATTTCTTGAAATCAACAGTACAAAACGCTGTTTATTAACAATAGTATTTTCTTCAAAGTATTTATTTTATTATTATTTCTCAAATCAGTAAAAAAAAATTCTTAACTCAAGGCGTGTGCTAGCAAGCAACCAGGTTTAAAATATTAATATAATATAATTGGAATTTTTATTCTGAAAATTTTTAAAATGTATAAACTAATAAACCTTTAGGTGGGCGTTTTTTAATTTTTAGTTGGGAGGGGGAGCAAACATCTAATATCCTCAATTATTAAAATAATATATTTTTTTTTATAAAAACAATTTTAGGGGAGCATTTACATTTAATTTTTAATTTTCGGGAAGAAACTGATATATTTGACTTTTTTGTCTTTTTCAGCATCCAATTTAGACTTCCTTCTTATTTATTTATATTAATTGCTAGCCTATATAAATATATTTATCTTAAAAATTTTTTTCAGAAAATTTATCTTTAAACGAGTGTAAAATTTCCGATTTTAAAATTGAAAATTACCGGCGTCCTTTTCACATACTTGTCCTTTGGGACTAACGATTTTTATTTAATTTTTTTCTAAAAATATTTATTAAATTATTAATTCAAAATGTTATTTGATTAAGAAAATTAAATTCAGACAAAGACGGAGAAATTAGGGGTTAATATATATATAATATTTTTAAGGGATAATATAGAGTTGCGTGAATTTAGAGGTATTATTCAATTAACAATGTATCCAACGGATAGTTTCTACATTTGAACAGAGACCTATTTTAAGATCAATAAACATATAAATATGAAGACATCTCAAGGATGCTGGAAACGAACAACTTGGTTCCTGCGAGGTTATATTAAAATGGATTTTATTTGTTGTATGTCATTGAGACTTGAGACAAGATTGACACCTACATTTACTCAGCCAAACATCGCAGAGGAATTTTTTATGAATGAATGAATGAGAATAAAAAAAAATCATTTTTTAGTCAATAAACAACTACTACAAAAATATCTAATTCATTTAATAAATTTGTATATAAAATATTAATGTTAAAGAATTAAATAAAGGGATGAAAACTTTTTAATTTCTTTCCTTTGAATAATTTCTTTAATAAAAGTTAGAAATTCACAAAATTTTATTGGATAAGTTATCTAATTGTAAATTCAATAATTAATAAGTCCAACCAGACTTTCTGTTTGGTGATGATTTTTAGCAAAAGTTGATCAAGTGAGATAAGGTGATGTGATATTCTTATCACGAAAATTTTCTAATACCGTGGAGGGGGGGCTAGCAAACACAAGTCGTACTTCGATTGAAGTTTATACGCAAAGAAATAAAATATCTCCTTAACTATTAACTTTAGCGAAATAATAAGCACATTCTCAAAATTATTATATTTGAACCAATTTGTTCAAAAAAGATTTTATAACCCTTTTAGATTTTTTTATCGTTTAGAGCAGAGGTTGCCAAAGGGAGCAGCGAAGCTCAGGTGGGCCATGACTGATTTTCAAGGGCTCGACCTTTTTTTTTTTTTTTTTTTTAACAAAAATTGATTAAATTAAGAGTTTTTGGTAGAGGCATTACAATCCAAAAAGAAAATATTTATATATATATATATATTTGTAATAAAATAAAGCTATACATCTAAATAGATATCAATATTTACTTCACTTAGATATTACATTTATTTCTATTAAAAAAGACTTACTCACCTATTTAGTAGATATTAGTAATATTAGAAGATTAAAGATATCCTAGAATGCGTCATAATTCCGTGCGAAGTTGCATTTATTCACCCCACTCTCAATTTGAGATTTTCATTTCGCATGTAAAAAGGTTCTCTTCTAACTAAATTTATTTATTTCAAAATGAAAGGGAAAAATTACTATAAACGCCAAACTTCAAATCAGGGCAAAAAAAAAAACAGCCAAGATGAACTCCTTGGAATTCCCGAAGCGCTCAGCCATATCGTGCTTTTAATGATGATTAATCTTGAAATTTTTCTTCAATTTATACTTTTATTTGGCTTTTGGCTTACTCGTTAATTAATTTACTTTTTCTTTGTCTCTCAGCATCTCAAACATTTTAATTAAGTAAAAAATAACCGGCCATATTTTTAAATCTAAATTTAACGCAAAACTTTTCAAGAATGAATGAAAACCGCCATTTAGCCCAAGTCGTCCATATATATCATTTAACTTTGTTTTTGAAAAATATCTGAAATAACTAAAAATATTCCAGTAATAAATAAATAAATAAACCTCGCCTAAAAAAAAAAAAGTTACTTGTGTTATGGTAATCGAGAGTGAGAAAAATTTTAACACATTATCGAGGGATTGGGAATTCGTTAAAAAAAAAGTTTTGATAAAAAAAAAATCTTGACTAGTTTTATGTGAGAATAAATTCTGAAAATACCCGAAAAATTGGGTAAATTAAAATTTTTTTCGTTTTTTTTTTTTTTAATTATGTCATTAAAAGAAAAAAAAATTCGCACGAAATTATAACCATTCAATATATTATATTTACTTTGAAGTGGAGAGAAGGTAGACTTACCTGAAACAAAAGAGAAAAAATATTAATAGAGATTTAAATGAGAAATTATCTTATTTTTAAAACTATGAACATTAAAGGGCGTTCGGATAATCAACCATAAATTTTAAAAAGTTGGAAAAACCAGAAAAAAAAAATTAATAATTTAATAAATAATTAATGATTTGGATGATCGAGTTTATACTGTATATTTTAAATTTGATAAAGGCATTTTTATTTATTAATTTTTAATGTCCTTTAAATAAATATATATTTTTAAATAAAAATTCATACAATGCTAAGTTTATAGGATGGAAAAATCCATGAACGTGGATAACTAATTAAGACATTCACATTAAAATAATATAAAATATTCATAGTACTTGCTATATATGTGAGCCCTATTAGTGTTTGCATAATTCTAATTAGTATATTAACATCGAAATTATATCCGTCTTCATTTGACTCATCTCAGTGAAATCGTATTTGAGTTATCACGATTTTTAGAAAAACGCTTCCTTTTTATTTATCATTTGCGTGTTTTTATATTTTTATTGAATTAATATAAATAAATATCGAACCATGTCTCTCAGCACTTGGATGCGATATTTTTGGGGTCGCATTCAAAGAAAAGTTATTTTTTTCTTTTCTTATTCATATATTTTTATGAGAAAGTATGTTGCGATGTGAGCCTAAATGGCTCCATCCTTATTTATTTATATCAATTGGGAGCTGAAATAATATAAATAAATTTAGTCGCTCAGGGCGGAAAGCGAACCATTGTCCTTTTGTTCGAGAGGTGAGACCTCTACTTTTGCATCAGGGAAGAGGGAGGGCTTAACTAAAGTTTGATTAATATTTTAAAAATTTTCTTAAATTTATAAAGAAATTTTTGCTAAATTTTTTCTGTTAAATGTTTGAGCAACGAAAAAATTATCGGCTCTTATAGAGAATTGGAAATTTGAACATAAAATTTCTTTTTGGAGACATCTCACTAGGACAAATTTCTATATAAAAAATTCAAATAAAGAAATACAAAATTTTTTATATTATCTAAAATTATCTGATTTTCCTACCGAGTCAAAATCAATTAGAAAATTTCGTGAGAGTGAAAATAAATTACTTTCATTTATTTGAATCAAAAGGTTTTTTTTTTCTCTTTCCATCAGACTAAAGATAGCTGGGGCGGGGTCAAATGTCTCGTTCCAGCCCTTTGACCTCCAAGGTTAACTAATCTCAAGATAAGCTAGCTATTTGACACAAAAGAAGGGGGTACTTTTATTTTCTTTTGGGCGTACACAAAGGGGGCCTCCTGACTCGAGGGATGCATGATGCTAACAATTTGTCAAACTAAGGTAGACAAGGGAGACAAATTTCATCCCGGCATAAAAATAAACGAATAAACAAAGAAACGTGAGCATATTAAAAAAATATTAATATTAAGTATGATCTTTTTTTCCCAGGGTGTTGTTTCTATTTTTATTAAAAAAGAAAATGAAAAACGACGTAACTTATTTTTAATTTATTTTAATATCTTCAAAGTAATGTTTCGGAATTAATTATTTCAAGTCTTTCATTAAAAAGAAATTATTTTATTTTTATGAAGGTAAATATAAATTTTCAGAAATAAAAAAAATCAAGAAAACCACAATTATATAATACTGTAAATATTAATAGCTGCACCAGTTAATTTTGTATTTATTTCTAGGAAGGAACAATACAATTTATATTAAAGAAAGTCAACTATAATATTTAAAAAATATTTATAAATGATGTTTTCTTAGTCAAAGGTCTGAAGAAAACACCAACTAATAACAAAAATTCCATTTCAAAAGTAATACATATTATATTGCTAATATTTTCTTCCTTTATTCCTCATCGGGAGATAAAATTTGAAACCCAGGTCAAGCCGGCCAGTTCTCAAGCATTGGTGAACGAATGACTGTCAGTTTTTAGTTCAGGTAAATCGTGGTCGCCATTATGTGTTAGCTCTATACATTCTTAAGAGCTACTTTTCTTATTATTTCATATCAAAGTCATAAGGGAGGACCTTGGAAACATGAAGCGAGACCTCTACCTCGGCACAAAGGGGCAGGGCTAATTCATTGCAAAGTTGTATTCGGTTGTTGCCAAAATAATGTCAGTTTTTGTTATGACAAACTTTAATGCATTTTTTATTAATAAAGTTTTGCAAAAATGTTGACAAGTTATAAATTATTTTAAAGGGCATTACTCTTTTTGTTACAGATGGAAAATTCAGAAATTCGCGCAATTTTTTGTAAGAATTCAAATTAGGCGCAAGAACGGCAGAGACGAGCCGAAAAGTTAACCACGCTTTTGGTGAGGGTACTGCTAATGAAGGAACTGTACGTTGTTGGTTCGAAAAATTTCGGAACGGTGAAGAAAACTTCCTGGACCGAGGGTCGGGGTCGGCCTGGCACTGTCGATAATGAACAACAAACAAATTGTTGAAAATGACCCATCGAAAATGACTCGAGAACTTGCAGAGGAGCGGCAAGCGTTCGACTATTGACCATTAGCATGAGATGGGGGAAAAAAAAGTAAAAAAGCTCAACAAATCGGTTCCACATGAATTTACAGAAATGCACAAAAATCGTCGTTTTGAAATTGGCTCTTCCCTTCTTTTGCGCAACAAAAATGACCCATTTATTGATCGCATAGTGACCTATGATGAGAAATGGGTGCTCTTCGATAACAGAAAACGTTCGGGTTAATGGTTGGACAAAGATGGAACCGGAAACGCTTTCCTAAGGCGGATTTGAACCCGAAAAAGATCCATGTTGATTGTATGGTGGTCTTGTGCAGGCTTAATTCACTATAACTTCTTAAAAGCGGGTGAAACAATAACTGCCGAGAAGTACTGTAGAGAAATCGATGAAATGCACCAGCTTTTGCAAAAGCAGTGTCCATTCCAGCATTAACAGAAAAGGACCGATTCTTCTTCATGATAACGCACACCCACATTTTGAACGGGTCACCCTGCAAAAATTGAACGAACTTGGATACGAAAGTCTGCCTCATCCACCCTATTCGCCAGATCTCTCCCCTACCGATTTTCAATTGTTCGGACATTTAACGAAGTTTCTAGAGTGGTTAAAAACCAGACCGATGCGAAATTGCGTTTAAAGATTTCATTGAATCTAGAGACGGGACTTTTTCGTAAAAGGTATTAATAAGCTCTTATCACGTTGGCAAAAGTGTATAAATCAAAACGGTTCTTACTTCGATTAAAACGGTTAAGTAGAACTGGAGATTTTTGTGTTTAAAGTTTTGCATTAAAAACGGATATTATTTTTGCAACCGAATATTTTTTTTATTTTTCGAGGATATTTAGACTGCGTCTTTATTTATTTAAATTAAAATAGTCAATTTTATTTAACTAGATTTTTATCGTTCAGAACGGAAAGAGAACCACCATCACCTTTGAAGCGAGACCTCTATCTTTGAAAAATTATTTTTGTTTGGAATGAAGAATAAAGTTGTCATTTAGATACAATATTAAAAAAAATTAATTAATTCCTATTGGTATGAATGAATTAACTCAAAAAAGGAGTAAAGATATTTTTTTCCTTTGAAATATTTAATATATTTATTTAAAAAATCAATAATAATAATAATATGAATATAAAATAACAACCTTGGAAAAAGTCAATAACAAGGTAATGAACTTTTATTTGCAAGAAATTTTATGAACACATCTTGTTTTGGATAAAATATGTGTATTGACTCATAATTAGCATAAACATTTAGAAATTGAAAAAAGTGTAGAAAAAAGTTATTTTATCGAATTTGTTAATGAAAAAGAAAAGAAAAAAAACGGGGCAGAGTTTATTTAGATATGCATTGTGCTTGGGTTAATGCCCTCTTGGGTAACAAGAGGTTATCTTTGTTTGGTACTTTATAATTTCTTTCTTTTATTTTCGTTTGGAAATCGACCAAGCAAGAAAGAGAATCGGGGATGGCACGTGAGTCGTGCCATGTACCGACGACCAACAGGAGCACCTCGTACCTGTTACCATTGCTCCCATTGATTTCATATTTGAGAGGTTGTGGCAGCCCGAGCTCACGGATGATGACTAAGGTCCATAGTTAAAAATGACAGCTAGTTAGTTCTCAGTTGAATTATTTTAGTTCAAGAAAAAAATTATGCTGACATAATAAAGACTTTTGGGAAATTTCAAATATATTAATGACTGCGGAAAGAATTTTTTATAGTAGCAATAGCTTGAAAGCAATTTATTTTTTGCCTTTTTATTAAAATCTGAATTGTCTTTTAAGGAGCTTACTAGAACGCTTCTCCGTTTTTCCGTTATAAGTCGCGAGTAGTTACAAATAAAAACTGCTTTAAAACCGAGACTTATAAAAGAGTGCGGCTTATATTCCACAAAAATACTTTCATTTCATTATATGACATCCATCCTTTCCTTTTGGACGAATTTTCTTTTAAATATTATTTATGGTGACAGTTTCTTAGGGTTGGCTAGGGCAGCTAATACCAGAGTAAAATTAAATTTCTCATGTGTAGTAGGGAAGATTGGTTACTTTTTGCGGCTTAATAGTGATAAAAAGTTGAAAAACTGAAAAATGTATGGCATTTTTTAAGCTGCGGCTTATAACGGAAAAATAGGGAATATTTTTTATTATTTATTTTAATTAATTTTTATATGTTTATTATAGCTCTACGATCTAAAGTTTCATATTTACAGATTTATTTATTTCCAATATTTTTTTTTGGCTTTGTTTTTTAATTTGGTTTCTCATTTCAGTTCTAATGACTGATGATGGCATTATCTAATTAAAGCCGAAACGTCTCATATTTTGGGAGTTTATTTCGTTATAGGCTACCCTACCGGCTGACTTCCTCTCTTTTCACTTATCTCTGAAAAAAAAGACATTCGTTAGCATTAAATATATTTCAATGAGCGCCAAGACACTTGTCCGATATCCAGTGTGAAAGGGCTCATTGAAACCTGTTTTAAATTGGATGCGGGTCTAAAAGGGTACTAACTTATAAATTTTTTATATTTATTAATTAGTAGGCAATAATTAAAATCTGGACGGGAAGTGAATCATTTACCCTTAGAATTGGGAACCGCTGCTCTAAACGACAACTTTCTTACATCTTATTTATTATTATTATTTTATATCTTTTCCAAGATACTGGGATTTATTTATACATTTTAATATTTTTTTCCCCTTCTTATATATAGGGCTGTTGTCGATATATAATATCGATAAAATAATTTTTTTTTTACTATCAGTAATAAATACTAGTATTTTCCAAAAGTACTTATAGTAATAAACTAATGGGAAGAAAAATATAAGTACTTTTTTGCAGCCAGTAGAAATTCCATTTGCAAAATCTTACATCAAGTTTGGCGACCTACTGTATGAAATTTCTATTGCTTTTAATTCTGAGCTCTGATTATATATACTTGATTCGTCCAATTTTATTCCAAGAGGTAAAACGTTACAAAGAACAAAACATCTTCTCATAGACAATAGAATAAGTCATCAAATTATGATGATGATGATGATCCCTCTATCTGATTCAAATGAATCGTAACGAGTGGCATTCTATAATAGAGAGAACAAAAGCAATTGGAATGCTCATTTGAATTTTACATTGGAAATAAAAATAAAAAAAAAATGATAATAATGTTGATAAATCATTTGCCTAAATGTGCAAGAGAGAGAGAGAGAGAGAGAGAGGAGGGGGTTGGGGGTGGCTCCAAAATGAAATTAAATGTTCAACAAATCATGATGATGCATATTTCCTAAAATATCTCTCATTCAACAAAATCAAAAATTCATAATTAAAATGTAGTAATAAATTTGAGAGAGAAATAATAAAATAAATATGCGAAATAAAAAATATCATGGAATAGATATTAAAAAACGAATCGTAAAACATGAAATATTAATCAGACCATATATAACGAGATAAAGGCTAACAAATTTTTGCTCTCTCCTTATTATCGTTTGTTAATAATCATGTTTTCATATAGTTATGAAAAACCCGGACTTCATCTAGATTTATATATATATTTTGTTAAATTATTAGTAATATGAAAAACAAGTGAGTTCGAATTTACTTTTTCTCTCTCTCTCTCTCTCTCATAAATTTTAAATATAAATTAGATATTTTTTATATACTTATTTTAGGATATATGTGGATGATTTGTTGGTTTTTTTTTTTTTTTTTTTTTTTTAAAGCCAGATGTTTGTATTTATTTCATTTTGATGAGTGATATAGTTTAAAAATAAAAAATATTAAATTTCTGTGGATTTAAAATAGGAGTGAATGTATTATCCCAATTGATAAAACATGAAATTAATGATATTGGTTTCTATAATTATATTATGATATACGTCTAATGATGATTATTGTAATATAATATTATTATTCATAATTAATATATATTATGTAATAAGGTCTCCTTTGTCCAATATCTTTTGATGCGGATAGTAGAAGAAAAAAGTGGCCTGGTGTATTTAGTTCTTCAAAATTATTCTATCAATTACCGACTTGGTGTCTTTGTCCTGTGAGTGTCATAAAAAAGAAAAAAATTCAGAAAAAAAAAGTGTAAAAATGTCAGAAATCGCACAAATACTGAAAAACCAGCAAATCAATAATAATTTTTTATAAAGGGAATAAAAGGGCAAGTCTTTCACTCAATTTTATTTTATTCAATATGCCTGCTACGCCAATGTTTCGACTATAGCAACTGGTCGAAATGTCAGCCTGGCATATTTAATAAAATAAAATAGACTGAAAGACTTGTCTTTTATTCACTCCATCATATCACATCAATTCTCTAGCCACAAGGATATCCCAGATTATTAATCAAAATATAAAATTTTATTGTTTTGGTTGGACACTTGATGCACCCGCAAAAATATGGTAAATAAAAATTTTTAAATGTCACACAGATACTCAATTGAATATTACTAAAAAAACTATAGTTTTAAAGTAAATATTTTATTTTTTATAGGGCCAAAAATGTTTTGAAATGTCCCCGTTTCCTTTGGTGGCTAACCCCTCAAATCAACTCTACAAAAAGAGGACGAGCAAATAAAAAAAGGTTGACTCACTCGTGTATTGAATCGCCTAAGAAAAAGACTTCGAATAGCCATATGATGTCCGAACTTGAGATGACTTTTAGATCGTGAAATAAAATGCGCATCCGCAAGGGGAACTGATGTGAGCGCGAAATTTAAAAAAGTCAAAAACCATTTTTTTTAAATTCGATTTTAGAGTTATTGTTATTAAATTGTTCAATGAATAATTATAAAAATATTTTATTGTTTACAAAGTTTCTTGATGTAGGCTGGGTGAAAAATGTATAATTATTATATACTTTAGTAATAGAAATAGAAAGTAGAAATAGTATTAAATAAAACTCTTCAAGGGTTCATTTTTTTATTTTTTATAGGATAAATTCAACTTGAAGTTAACTCTGATGTTTTTAAGCTAGAAAATATGCTCGAGAGAGGAAATAAATGCTCTGCTATAGCAACTTGTTATTCCGCATCGCTTCATATTGTAGAAGCAAGGAAGCCAAGGTTTTTAGGGTGCAATAGGCTCAAGAGGGTAGGTGAAGAGTGAATAGCAAGGCGATGAGAGCATTAGCCGAAATGCTCGGTGCCTTGGCTAACGAGGCGGACGGACGGAGCAACTCCAAAAGCAGCCGGAAGCCCGGCTCCCGGCCAGGTAAATAAATATAGCTCTAAGGAGGATGCCAGAGACCGCAATCTGTCAACAACGACAATCGTCACTTGTTTGGAATGGCCCAATTATTAAACTTGCCCCCTCCCCACTCCACGACTCTACTTAGAATTTATTACTAATGGAAAATTTAGGGGAGCCAAGTCAAAAAAGAGAATTTTTTTTTTATTTTTGATTTTCCGCCAGGATCGTTAATGAGTGTTAAAACTGACCAGAGAATGTTAAATGAATTTTAAAAAATCTAAAAGAAAAGAGAGAAATTAAAGGTCTATCATTTTGTGGCTAATATATGACTTATTTTACTAGTTTTTTTTGGAATAGGGACCTTATTCGAAGAATGGGCAGAATGATTGTTTATGTTTAAAGAAGTTGCAGCCAATCAAAAAATGATTACGATTTTACTATGTTTAAAAAATAGTTCCTGAGACTAGAGTTGAGTTGTGAAAAGAAATAAAATTTTATTTAAAGAGAATTTTCTTTCCTCTTTGCTGGATGCACCTCTCTAAATATAGATAAGTTATTTCAATTTTTGAAAAGAGGACACTATGTTCTGAGAACAGAAAGGGAAAATCTTCTTAAAAACATGTTAGTGGCACGATTGGACAGGCAATAGCTAGTTACAAAGAGGAATAACTTAATGTCCTCCCCCCCCCTGTCAAAGGCGTGATGCGTATCTAATAATAAATATAATATAGTAGTCTAAAGATTTCGGTTTAGGATTGAGAGAAATCAAAAAGCAATTATTTATTTTAAAAATTTATATTCTGTACTGCCGTTTCCGGCTTTGGGTCAAGTCATCCCCAGAGCTTCAAAAAGACAGATTTTTATATATTCATTTTTTTTTTTTTAAATCAATTTGTGAATTTTTTATAGCTCTGGGGATGATTTTCTCCCAAGTCGAAACTACGCAAGAGGAATTTAAATTATTAAATAGGACCTAGCTGCGTTTTGATCAAACTCGATTCTAACCGACTCAAAATTAGCAGGATAGTTTTATTTTGGTTTATCCTAATGAATAATTAGTCGAGGTACGCAACATTAAAAGAATCATAAATTTCATAATTGTTAACTATCAATGAAATTTTATTTTCTTGTAACTCATCAAAGATTCATTAAGATGAAACAAAATATAGCGTTTGTCCAATTACTTTTCAGACGGATAGTAGAAGTTATAAGAACATCAAATGCTTTTTAGAGTCCTCCTTGCATTTAGATTGGACTTTTTTTTGATCATTTTTAATAAAACTCCCAAGTGCGGGGCCGGTCCAAGTACGAGGCTATGGCGAAAAATAAAAAACAAGTCTCCCATCCCACCTTCAAAAAAATGTGTGCTTTACTTTTATTTACTAATAAAGTCGTAAATATCTTTTATATTTTGTTAATATTTTTCGATATAGAGAAGATGAGATTATTTAATATGAAATAATTATCGGCAGTTACTTCTCAATGGAATTCCGACTCTTGAGGTCAAAAGGAATTCCATTTTTAACGAACCACCGACAATTATTTTATATCTTTTAGTAGCTATATTCATTTATACACGTCTCCTTTTTATTAGAAGAGTATTTATATAACGCATACATTCATTTTACGGGGTGAATGAATCGTTTTTGAAGCAACCAATAAAAAGTCTATGTTCAATTTAGTGAATCGAAACATCTATCTATAATAGAAAATACAATAGAATTGAATGCATTCTGTTTGCGAAAATGTTAGTTGAAAGCAAAAAAAAAAACCAATTTTGTGTCCATTCTATTGCAATCCTATCTATGAATAGAGATGCAAAATTTACAAAAAAAAAAAAAAAAAAAAAAAATATATATATATAAACGAAATAACCGAAAAATAAAATAAATAAGTTTTACATACGTTACCTTGGATTATATTGAATTTAGTTAAATTTGGTTAGAAATTCAATAAAGAAATAAAATATTTTCGATTTTTTAATAAAATGCAAATCTGCATTGTAAATTAAGAGGGGGGGGGGGGGGTTCCTATAAAATTATTCCCTTCCTTGCTGGTTGGTTATGCGAAACGATTTTTTTTTTCATTTTCTATATTTTTTATATTAAACAAAATGAGAAGTTTTTAAAATTGTATTTATATTAAATCGGAGGTGAATTAATATTTAACTAACCATCTATTTACCAAATTGCACAATTTCATTTTATGCTTCCATATTAACAGAGTATTTTATTCAAAAGAATATTATTATACCTTATAATTTCAAATAAATGTTAATGTTCCTTTTAAACGAATCCAATTTGATTAAAAAAATATCGTTCGGCGGAAAATATTTAAATTGCACTTTTGAACTTAGGTAGAAAAGTAATTCAATTTAGGGATTAAATGATAGTTATAAAGGTGATATTATAATATCAAATTAAGTAAATCCAAATATTGGAACTAACTATATGAAGTCTAAAATAAATCAAATGATAATAATTTACCTGTCAATTGAAATTAAAACTATAATTTTGTTAAATAGCCTAATAATATATTTATTTCGCAAGGTGCTGAGTTTATAGGGGGTAAACCAACCTATAGACAAGGTGGGTTCCACTCTCGAGAGTGTCTTATTTTTTTTCTATTTAAGAGTTTAAGATACAAATCTTATTTGATATTTTCTTAGAAAAAATACTTCCTATTCCATATCATAAAATTGGTGCTTCATTTTTAGCTCGCCAAATATTTATTTACAGTGACGTAACAATGGGCGTTATAGAAGATATCTTAATTCTAGGATTAGATAGGGACACCAGCCTTCATGAGCTATCAAGATAATAATAATCCAATGCCTTTTCTTTTTTTGGACATTCATTAATCGAGGTGTAAGTGGTGCATATTTTAGACTAGTATGAATGATATATAGTTAGTCCAAAAGCCTGTTGATGATGATTTTGGGTAGTATATAATTTTTGATAATTATAAAGTTAAGTCTATGATTCGACCTAAGAAGAAATAAATTTTTGAAAATTCCTAAATGCCAGTGAAAATAAAATTTAAATTAAACTTCAAGGAACTGCCCCAAGGCTAGAACATAAACTCAGGCAGAATCAAATCAATCGAATCAATATACACTCACAAAAAATTAAAAAGAATATTTCCAATTACCCGCTTCGAATCATACATGTATTTATTTATTTATTATTGACTCATAATAATTGAAAAATTTTCTAAGAATCAAATATTTTTTTCGGCATCTGAGGCCATTTCCATACCTATTAAATTATTGATGCCTAAATAAATTGCATCAATCAGGACAGGAAGCGGACAAATGACTTTTAGATCATGAAACAAGAGCTCTACCTCAGCTCTAAGATAGAGGGGGCAAAATAAAAAAAAAAGATTAAATACTCTATGCAAAATATACTTTCCCTTTAACTTCATTAAAATATAAATTAGAACAAATTTATTATTATATAAATTGGAGAAAATTTATTATCATCCCATCCCTTTTGAAATACTTTATTTTACATACTAGTCCCAATTATAATTATGAGTTTAAATTTATCTTGTTCTCTTTTGTTCACAGGAACAAGAATTAACCCAAAAAGTTAGTTTTATGCGCTATCGTTAAAAGTTCATAGCCCTTGGAAGAAAACGAATTATTAAATTTATCAAGTGGGGTTTTATTTATCTTTAAAGTTAGGGAAGAAATATTTTTTTTTTCTAATGGGAAAATCTCAACCAAAATCGAGAAAAGAGGAGGAGGGAACTTCTACAAGATTTATGCAAGATCGTCTTTTCTTTCATATTACAGTCTTTTCCTCAAAAAGAATTTAGTTAATTTAACAATTATTTTTTAAATTATTATTATTTAATTTGCTTAGACTGTGTGTCTGGACATCTTGTGGTCAAATTTTAAAACAATTTGCGATGAGAAAGATCTGAAATTATATATATATATACTCAGTTCCGATGACAACACATTATAATAAAATTATAAAAAATCTGCCCATTTACAGGCGTACTTCATTTCAAGTTGAAAGCTAAAAAATAAAATATCTATTTATTTCATTGTAATATATGTATATAGGGCTGCTTGCCCCTCATTTTTTACAAAATATTATATACCAGAGACAAAATTGTTCTTTGCAATTTTGTCTTTTGTTTGAAAAAATTTTTATATTTTTTTACCAAAAACCTAGGAAATAAAAATTAATAAAATAGAATTGCCAGTGACCATCCCTTTTGATCTATGGTTATGTTGAAAAAAAAATGGACTAAGAAGTCTAAGTAGTTAGTTACTAATGAATAAATAAAAAAAAAAAACATTTTTATTTAAAATGTAACAAAAATGGGAAAATAAATTTTTGCATAAAATTGTTGAATATTTATGACAAAACACAAAAGCGTGGGCCGTACATTGAAATTTCTAATATTATTAATGGGAAATTAAATAAAAATATCCGATGAGCGCGCACGCTTTCATCTTTTATTATAAATATTCAACAATTTTATGTAAAAAAATTATTTTCCACTTTTTAGTGCATTTTAAATAAAATTAAATAATTTTCCTCCATATTTTGATAATTGAATTAATAATAAAATCCATTTCCATTGGATGCTCAAATTCCTCAAAAGATGACGATTTTCTTCTCATTTCATTTGGATCTGAATCAAAAGCTTAACCTCTTCATTATCCATTTCATTTAAAATATTAATTGCTCGTGAACCAATGGTGCGAAAAGAACAGATATAGATTAGATTCGTAATTTATAAATGAATTAAAAAACAAAAAAAAAAACTTTGTGAAAGTTTATTTTCCAAGTGACAAAACACAACCTAAGTCTATTATTATATGAAATAAACATAAACGTCTCTTGACTAATAATTCATTCAGGCCGCATGATGACACGCTGAAGCGAGGCAGGGGGGCTACATGCATGTTTTAGACCTGAGTATCATTGTGATTCTTCAAAGCCAAAATGAAAGCAATTACTCGTTATTGTCCCGGGCAAGAATATGAGATTCCGATCCACCTTTCAAAGTCTTTTCAAAATTTTCATTCTATTCAAAACAAATATATTGTTATTTAAGAAAATAAAAAATTCTAAGGCATTCATTATTTTTTTTTGGAGCCCAAATTCATAAATACACCAATAGGTTTTTGCTTTTTTAAAGGCTCAGATTTGGCCCATCCTTGGAAAATAAGATTGAGTAATAAAAAATTAATAGTCAAATGACAGGGGAGTAGTTTTGGGTTCTGAAGGGCATTTCCCTCTTTCTCTTGGAAAAAGAAAAATTATTTTAATAATTTATTTATTTCTTTACTAATATTCATCTTATTTAGAATTTATATTTAATTGGAATTATAAAGTTATTTTTTACAAATGGAAACCTAAATTAAGTAAATACCAAACTCCGGCCCAGGAAAGTTAGGCAAGTAATAAAATTTAAATTTCAAGTGTAAAAATAAAGTTCAAACCTCCTACACTCTTCACTAATAGTGTCTATTTACATTGTAGAGGTAATGTCATGTCAGCATTATTTTCGTCCTGATAATGGATGACGAATAGCCCTCGGAACATCGGCAGATAAAGGTAAAATAGACCAGCTACCTCTATCTACTTTGCGTCTTCCCACTTTTCTTAATTTAAAGAATGTTTTTGATTAAAATAAATTATAAAATAAAGGTTTTGTTTAAATTATTTTTTTGTCTTTTATTATAGACAAGATTATGTAAAACCATTGTAGTCAGTCGATCCATATTTATTTAAATTAATTGGTAGCAAATATAATTTAAATAAAATTTACTACGTTCAGGTCCAGTGTTCGATTATTGCCTTACGAAAACAAATAAACCAATTTCCGGTATTTTTTAGTTCTAAGAACAAAAGCGAGCTCAAATAAAATATATTGTTACAGTAATAAACAAAAGATTAAAAAAATAGTTTTTTATGAGAGCATGAAACATAATTTATGCTAGCTCGTTAACTAGATGACTTTAAAGATAAAATGTATATAACAAATAGAGGTTGGAAAAAAAAAGAAGAATATGTTTCAAAAATGGATGATCACCGGATTCGAAAAATAATGATAAATTACTTTGAAATGAAAAAATAGAGGACATTCCGGGAAACAAAAAAAAAAAAAAAAAAAAACTACGAGTTAAAATTATTAAAAAATAAATAAATAAATAAGTGAATAAATTCATATAATAAAAAAAGAACATATTAAGCATTATAAAAAAAATGCCTCTGTGTAAATCTTATTATATATTTTTCTACAAGAATTTTTTTATTGTCCACATCGAAGGACATTTAGACATGTGGGACATATTAGTGTCTCAGTGTAGGACAACTATAATAGAGAGTCTTGAAGAGACGTTGGTTCTTTCGTTTTATATAGCTTTTTTTTGCAAGTCGTTCTTATTAGAAATTAAATTTAAAATTATTTTTTGTGATTTTTTTTCATGTTTTTAATTAAAATTTTGCTTTTATTTTTTCGATTTGGGAAAGGGGGGAGAAGGAACCGAATGAGCCAATGGGGAAGTTGCAGATTTTAATTATAAACAAAAAATTCGTTTTCCAGGCAAAGTTACAGATTTGAGTTACTTTTCTTATAAATTCCTTATTTTAAGAACAAAAATTTTTTCCTTAAGGCTGGAATTATATAGTTTCAGGGTAAAATGAGTGTAGTAGCTTTTATTATAATAAACATTCTCGAACTATGAACTTTTTCTTCCAACTTCAAAAATCATCAAAAAATTCAATGAAAATGATTAAATTTTTTTTGTAAAAAAAAAACAAATAAAGTTAGGCGTTCCTATAAGGTTCCTCATAAGTTGTGGTTAATTTAGAAAATTCCTCAATTCCTCTTATATATCTGTAAGGTTTTTCAAACCTCTTCGATATCGATATTTGTTAAATTCCAGCAAATATTTATGTGAAATATATTAAGTTTATACACAGATGTTTTTCAGACTCGGGGTTTGAAGTTAAATTTTGACCCAAGTTAGTGGAATGGGAGACTGGGAACACAAGCAAAATTAAGTACTTTTTATTTAACTATGATTCTTAATCAAGGACAAAAATTCTAATTCTTTGGTAAAAATAAAGTTATTAGCAGGTGATTATAGTCGGATATTACTATATTAGGTTAATTATAGCTCCCCGGGCTAAAAATAATAATATTAGGGCGAGTTCACAAAAAATTTGAAAAATTTTTAATAACAATATTTTTTAGACAATACATTCCATAATTTCATACTTAACTAGGATTATTATTATCAAACTAAATATAAAAGCCCTGTGCTTGAGAAATTTTATAATTATATGCATTTCTGACTAATCAAGATGCTGCTCAAATTAGGCGCCTTTGTGTTAAAAAAAGGCCAATGACTTTGTATTTCCGTACAATATAGAAAGTTGAAAAAAAAAAAAAGTTCGATTGCAAAACAACCAAAACCGAAGAAGAGTTTTGTTTATTTAGATTGAAATGCAATTTCTTCTCATGTGAAAAAAATTGCTGATAATTAGAATCCATAAAAGTTCCTTCTCTCTCCTCTCAATTGGGAGTTCAATGTCTATTAACACAGGCTAATCGCTAACTTAAGCCAATCCCTTAAGTAAATATACATAACTGCAAATAAAATTTGCGATGTCAGCAAAATCTAATTGATTTTAAGCAGAAGAGAGTTCAGATTAATAATTGATACATTAATAAAGTAATCTAATTAAAAACTTAGCCCTTAGAATAAATTCTTTCTATATATATATATTGTTAAAAGCGAAATTTTATTAGTCCTTTTTAAAAGGAAAATGCTAAGTTTAATTATAAACATTCAATATTATCAAATATTTAATTAGCATTTCTGTTTAGAAGAGAGAGAAATTTGTTAATGGAAAATTTTAATCAAAAGAAATGAAATAAAATTTTGAAATAATTAATTTAATGTATCGTAATGGAAAAGTTATTTAATAAGTCGAAATATTTTTTATTTTAGTATTTCGACTCATAGTGACCTATATTAGATTGAATAACTGATATACGTTCTTATTTAAATTAATTTTTTCAAGTCTTTTTCGACACCTAGAAAATTTATTTAAATTAATTGGTAACCAATAACTAACGCTCAGGGCGGTAAGCGTGCTATTAGTCGTTAGATCGTGGACCTCCTGCTCTAACGGATAGGGGCTAGAATGATCCCTTAAAATTTCATTTATTTCTCATTATTTTTTTATTGAAAATAATCTAAAAACTTTTAGTTGGTATTTTGAATCTCATAAATTTCATTTAAAAATTTTTAGATTCTTTTCAAATTTTTATCAACAGATATTCCACAGGAAGTTGAAAATACTTTTTACTTCTCACTGTACCAAAAATTTCTAAGTTTAAGAATTTAATTAATTTTTTAAAAAAATTTCATGCATAGCTAGTCGGCGGGAATTAAAATTTTATTGAAAAATTTATGTAGAAAATTAACCACTCATCCAAGGATCATGAAACAAGGAACTTGTCTCTATTCCAAGGGAGAGGCGCCAAAATAATAAGAAAAATTTTTACTGTCTAAACAAAAAAAAAAAAAAAAGATTCTAAAATAGAGAGAAGCCAACAAGTCGAGCGGAATGAAACCGAGGGCTTGAAAATCCTGAATTCATGGAGATTTTGATAAAAAAAATCAATATAATCGCATTCAAGAGCAATTGGGGGCAACCTGTATCTTTTGTTTCGTCTTAAGAATAATTACAAGACCTACAAATCCAAAAATTCCAAATTTGATAATAGGTAAAACATATAAAATTTGATTATTTTGAATTTCATGTAGCTCTCCTAATTATTCTTAAGACGAAACAAAAGATACAGGTTGCCCCCAATTACTTCTCAAGGGGATGGCACAGTGAGCTATTTTTTTAAATTGAGGTCATTCCCAACTCAATTCAGACATATATTTAAAAAATTACTTTTTTTTTTCATTTAACATAATTATAGTATAACACAGCGGATATAATCTATGAGTATCGAAAAAAAATTTGGAGAAATTTTCAAGGCAATAAATTGAAATAAATGCAAACTGTTAATGTCGACGTTTCGGAGCATCCAATGGCTCCTTCTTCAGAACAATGCTGTTTATATTAAATAAAAATTCTCTATTTTTCTTAATAACAATAAACAACATTTTATTTCGATCCTTTTTTATTTACTTTATTTTATAATGGAAAGAACGTTTGCGGGATTAAAATGCGAACAGACCAGACCGACTGTGTTTTAATACTTTATAATGAAATCACTATTTCGCATTTATTTTCAATCACGTTTATTTCGTGGACAAAAATAGAAGCTATTAATATTTAATAAGCAATGGCGATTAATTAAAGCGTAATCAGGTGGATGATGATTTTTCGGATTTCCAATGGAGCATCTGGATGCAAACTACTCGTTGGGCATCGTGTCATCCTGCAGCTGATAGTCCAGATTAATCCCGTGGTATCAATCTCCGGGAACCTATTAGTCCGGGACAGTCAGCCCTCCGGGAATGGCAATGCTGTATATATTAACGTCATTAAAAGCTTATTGGACAGTCGCTTGTCCTTTACAGGATATCAGCAAAACTAATCAAATCCAATAAGCTCGAATCGAAACAGTTGAATTTTTGGCCGAATTATTCATCCTTTGGGATGATCAATAGAATTAAAGTTTATTGAGAAAAAAATTTAATAAAAAAAAAACATTAAAAAGAAATGCCTTTGCTAAAAAAAAAAAAACTGCTGCGACAGCACATAACGGCCTTATTTTTGCAAAATTAAAAAAAATTAACCAAACTTTCACTTTAAAATATCTCTAAAATTTAATCATTTATAAAATATGTTTAATTATAGTTGCATTATTTAAATAAAAGAACAGGGCGCAAAAAAAATAATTTCAACAGAGACAATAAATGTATCTGTGAGAACAAGCAAATAAAGGCTTTTTATATTTGTTTGGCCTTCTATGCGCAATATTATTTTAAAAAAATCCTATCAATAACAATGGATACTCAAAGTTAATATAATTAACTAAACAAAAGTCTCAATTCTAATATAAATTTTAGAGATAATCAGGTAAGTGAAATTATAAAAAATTGCCCTCAAACTCGCCGTTAAATTATTTTTATTTCTTCTATTTTTTTAATATT
Organism: Anisolabis maritima; assembly: GCA_010014785.2. Lineage (NCBI taxonomy): Eukaryota > Metazoa > Arthropoda > Insecta > Dermaptera > Anisolabididae > Anisolabis > Anisolabis maritima. The sequence goes on from JAAAKE020124681.1 coordinate 26,682, forward strand.
TTTTTTTTTAAATACAATTAGAATATATGTAATTGAAAGATTATTAACTTGGTAGGTTGACCAAAACGACAAAGGGATCATTAAATTAACAATTGATATGATCACAATACCCTACATTTCTATGAATCGGTCGATAATAATGATATTATAGTCATAGATATTTGAGTATTTATTTTAGATATACATCCAATACAAATAAACCACAGTTAAACGGAAAATGTAATTTATTTATTTTAACGAGATCTAAGGGCCAGTAGTACCTTACAGTCTTGAATGATAAATTATTTAATTGGCTACTAATTAATTTAAATAAATACCGACGGCAAATAGACTGCTAAGTTGGTGCAAATAGAGAGATGATATATTTATAGCTTCATTCGAAAATAATTATATTTATCTAAAAGGTCAGTGATCTCTTTTGCACTTTTCTATAGGTCAAGAATTTTCTTGTCCCTCCGAGGCAAATCTAATCATGTAATAATTTTATTTGCACTAACTCGTTTTTTGTGACTACCGGAAACTCCATCCAAGGGTCATATTCAGTGATGCTTGTAATGACTAATTATAATGTACTGTTGATTTAGTGATTAAATTATAACAAGAAATTGCAAATAAGTTCGGCAATAAATGCATCTTTTTATTTTTTTTTTTAATTTCCGCAATGCCATGAACTTACAATTAAAAAATTCCAAGAATCTCAAGAACAATTAGAATACAAATATTTCTCATTCTGTTGTATAATTAAATGTAATTTAACTTTTTCTAATAAATATTTGCTATATGTACAAAAATAAATTAAAAAAATAAAGTATTAATATATGATTAAATTAAACCCATAAAGATAAGGAAAAAAGTAAATATTTTATTATGATTTCAGCGAATAAAAAACAAGTGATGTAAATTTTTAAACTTTCTCAATTTATCTGATGGAAAAATTTGGGGATAAAAAAAAAAAGCAGTTTTTCATCATACGTTTAGAATTGATTTTATCATTTTGTGACACGAAATATCGTGTCGTGAATCAAAGGTTGAGAAAAACAGAAGCCAGATTCAGAACCTCTCCTAAGAAAAACTCTTTTGAATTATTATATAAAATTAAAAAAAAAAATCTCTAAAAAACTTATTTAGGCTTTTACTAAACAACCAAGAAAATTTTAAGAAATAAAATTCTAGATTAAAAAGCGTAAAATTCCTTAGGGACTCTGAATACGGGCCTAAGCTATAATATAACTCTTTAATTTCTTTTATTATTTTTGAATTTATTTAATAGAAAATTGTGAATCAGAACATGATCTAAGAGATAGAAGAGGCGGTATTTTTTTATTTAAATAAAATTTTAAGAAAACAGCTATTCTATTCCTCAAAAGTAATTGGATAACGTGTATCTTTTGTTTTTTCTTAATGGTTAATTAAAAGACCTAAATGTAATTTAAAATCATTAAATTTTAAAAATGTTTTACCTAAAATTAAATTTATTATTTTCTTGATTAATGAATAAGAACGCAGATTGCATCAAAAATCCTTATAATAATACACTCTCATGTCACCATACAACACTTACTATAAAAAAAAAGAATATATATACGTTATCTATACGTTATTACATAAGAGCAACCTGAACACAAATAACCAATAAGTGACTGAAGATGCACCAATAAAATTTGTCCGAAACGTCTCTTCGGCTTCTTTTTGCTGCAATCTACCTTCTTATTCCTTTATTTATTATTTTCGGATTCCATGTAGGTCTTTTAATTATCCATTAAGATAAAACAAAAGATAGAGTTTGTCCTATTAGATTTGAAGGGGATGGTGCATTATATATTATTATTATATTGCCGGGACGTTAAGAAAGACTTTTCAAAGAATGTACTACAAGATGGTAAAGAGAAGATTCCAAAGTATCCGTCTCAAAAGTAATTGGATAAGTTCTTTTTTTATTTTATCTTAAACGATAAAAGGTACATAAAATAAAAAAATAAAAAATTTCATAATTGTTAAAACTTTATTATTATTATTATTCGTTACCATATTCCTAATTAAGATGAAGATAGAGTTGTTCAATTAAAAAAAAAAAGGCCTCTACGGTCATGAAATGAGGAGGAAAAAGAAACAAAATTTTCTTCTATGATCAAAAACGAACTAAGTAATTTTAAAGACGCCTGGTTACCAAAAATAGCTAAATAGCCGATCGAATTAAGGCAGTGTTAAAGTGTAATGTTAGATTTGTATTTTTCTATTAAGTATATTTATAAAATGAAAATAAATTAATGAAATTTTAACAATTTAAAAAGTTCCTAAAATTAATAATAATAAATACAATCCTTGAAAAGAGTAGTTATTTAGTGATTTCTCGTTTAGATGATTATGACAGAAGAAATTATTAAAACATTTTTTGTTAAATAAATAAAATAAATCTATCGACGTGATGAATCGCGTGCAGCAGGAGTTGCCTGTCCCTTCGAGACGCAGGGAGATCGCCCCACCCCCACCAAAAGAGAGCTGATTCCCTTCTCCATTAATCAGATACGTCGCCTATTAAAAGGGAGAAGGTCTCTGCATCTGTTGCTGGACCCTAATCCCACCCTTTCGTATACATTTACCTTGAAACCTCTCCGTTCTCTCTCATATCTAATTTTACGTTCATATAAAACATTATTAATGATATCGTTATACGCTTCAAATAAATTAACTTGATGTTTGTTTATAAATGGCCTAAATATTCAATTCGAAATTAATTATTCATACCGATATTTGATTATACATTAAAAAGGATGTTTTGTTCTATTAAATTTATATCGTTTTCTCCATAACTCAATAATTTCCTGTTTTATTAAGCAGAATAAATTATTTGTTTAATCAAAATTTAGGATATTAAAATAAAGTTAAAAATAAGAAAAAGATAGATCATTTATCATACATCAGGCCAAATTTTTTATTGTGAGGTTTTGAAGGATGTATTACTCTTTACAACACAATCTCTTTTAAATGAATGTGTGAAAAAATTTCTCATCCGTCTAATAGACCAATTAATTTCAAATATTTACAATGATTTTCCTCCACCCCGTCCCTGAAAAGTTTGGTTATAGGTGTTGAAATTGTCATAATAATAATAATTATTATTATTAATAGTCAAGTCGTGGGTTCAGTAAAAATTTGAAAAATGGTATAAATAAATAAATAAAAGTGTATTATTGTTTAATAGTCTCTACGGCCTCAAATGCTGGAAAAACTAGGCTCAAAAGGAAGATATTTGAATGAATCACTAGAGAACAATTTTCCTTTAAGAAATTTCCCAACAATTAAGATTTTTCTTAGAAAAGTTACAGGTCTTAAAAAAACATTTATTTAAAAATTACTTAAAAACAACCATATTATAATAAACATTACATATTTTTTAAAATATTTTTATAAAAAAAAAAAAAATTTAAATTTTTAAAAAAATTTTTATAAATAAAAAAAAAAAAAAAAAAAAAAAAAAAAAAAAAAAAAACTAATAAAAGTCTCACTGCTTTTTTTAATTGCCTGAATTGTATTATTTGTATATTCCTTGAAGGGAAATATAAAACAATAATATTCAGGCCACCCGGGGGGTTTAAAAATCCCTTGCACAATTTACCATTAAAATTTTTCAATTATCCTAATTCACAACGTCCTGCTCAACTCTCTCAGATTCTTTATATATTAATTTAAAATTTTTTTTCAAATAAAATCCTTCATATCAGCTGAAAATTTGACTTAGTGACCTACAATTTTTTTAAGGAATCGAAAAACATTATTAAGATAATAAAAGTCGTTGTTTGCATCTGAAATAATATAAGTATTTTTTGCCTGGTTTGGTGAGGCTATTGCCTTATTTATTGGGAAAAAGATACTCAAATCGAAGTCGAATTTTTATTATAAAAAAAAAAAATTCAAGGGTGAGTTTGGATATTCATCGACAGAGTCCATAATATGAGGTCATCTCCTTAAAAGAGATTAAGGGTAGATTAATATTAGTGATCTCTGATGGAACAAACGCCTTGTCCCTCTTCTATATTTACTCTTATCAATTATTAGAAGACAAAGCCATTCAGTTGAGTCGAATTTGGGTTCGGGACAGTGATTGGTCGATGAACAGAATTAATAATGGGGTGAGAAACAATGCAGGAGACATGCGATTGGATAGCAGCTGTCAATTGTAGGTCTGCCAGCTGGCGGCTTTTGCTTTTGTCGAAGGACAGGGAGGAGGGGAGTTTTAAGTGTTTCGATAAAGCAGGGATAAATATGGGAAATTGGGTGGGTGGGTATTTATATGGAGAAGTTTTCTAGTCATGATATTTATACTCCTCTAACATCCGAATTGGAATTTTTTCAAATTTTCGAAATTTGCACGAATTGAGGTCCCTTGAATTCAAGGAAGTGGCTTTGGCCTCTGGGTATGTGGGGGTTGGGCAAATTGAAACAAAATTTTCTATATAAGATTTTAAATAAGAACGAAAGGAAATATCAACTTTAGACAACAATCGACACAGCCCAACTAATGCATTTGAAATTCAAAATTGAAAAATTAAAATAGCTATTATTTAAATAAATAAGGACGGAGTCTAAATGGCCTCAGATGCCGAAAGACAAAAAATCTCTTATCGACTGATCAAAATATCTTCTAAAGTATAAACTTTTTTTCCCTTAAAAATATTGGCATATATTAGGAGGCTTATTATGGCTGGGAGTTGATTTTTCAGAAGATAACGGCTGTTTAAAATGAAACTCGAAAAAAAATACATTTTTCTTCACCAATTACCTCCTGTAAAATATTAACTTAAAAAATAATTTCATAAAATGAAGAACAAAATGATTCTGAAATTTTATTTATTAAATTATTAATAATAAAACTCCTAGCAGGATTTCCCACTTATAAGGAGAGTATAAATAATTATACAAGTGTAATATAATTAAATTGTAAAATAACCTAAAATATAAAGGTTTATAGTCCAGTAATAGAGCAGAAAAAGATGGCTCGGCCTCCCCCATTGCATCTCTGGGATTCATTTTAAAAACGGGAGAGTTTCCTAATAAATTCCAGATAAAATTCGTTGAGATGCAAATAATTAAATATTTATTCCTTATATCATATATATTTGCTACCAGTGGGGAGTTTAAGCCTCAATGCTCAATTTGCAGACGTGATTTTCTGAAACTACCACCGATTGTTGCCATAAGTTGATATTGTTACCCATTCTTTTTGTGCATGTAGAACTTTTTCCTAGGAGCCATTTTTTTTTTAGTACATCATTTGAAATTTAATGAACGGATCATTCCCGTACAGGAAATGAACACTTTTCTTTCATTCTGTGGCAGATTTGCCATCTAATCTAATATAATTATTGTTTTAAAAAATTGGCTAATATTATTTTTTTAACGAACTGAGGAAATAAGAGGAAGGAAAATATGTGTGTACTATGCAATAAATATGAATCCAAGATAAGGCCGACCTTTTAATAAAAATAATAATAAATGTCATGGAAGAACAGTGATCTCGTCTCGCTTAGTTTATTTGATAAATTGTTTCATTTAATTGGCCGAAAAAAAAATTGCAAAATTCTAAACTTCTCAGAAATTAACTTTGAAAAAAAAAAATTCTAAAGTACCTAATTACTTTTGAAGTCTTTTTTTAACAGATAATAACCATAAAAAATTATATTTTATAAACAAATAAATACATTGTATAGGCCTAACATGTTTTGTATGCCTCTGTGAGTTGGAAAAGAGGCAAAGCTTTCGCTTCCTGTCGTGAGCAATTAAATTATGTTGGTTACAAATTAATATAAATAAATATCGATTTATCTATCAAACGTCTAAACCAAAAAAAAGAAATTCTTACTTTTTTAAAATATAATAAATACAATAGGAGGTCATTTTAAGGTAAATTTCAAAATTTCTTCTTGAATATGTATGAAATGTACCGTTAATGAATGCATAATTTAAAAACATATGAAAAAATAAGTTGCTTGAAAGGATAGGATGATTAATTTATATTTACCTGGAATTAAAAAAATGTGATTAATCAATAATAAGAAAAAAAAGAAGCCCTATTTTATAATGTAATAAGAAATTTTTATTTATGAATAAAAATTTAATTTTCAAAAAAATTTCAAATAACCCTAGATGTTATCAAATGGAAATAAGGTATTCAAATAGTAAAATCAGCCCTGTAAGGTTGATTGGAATAAAAGATAATTTTGGAATGCGGCTTGGGCTTAGGGAATTTTAATTAAAATTAAATTAATCTATTAATAAGTAATGATTGTAGATGATTAACTCTTTCAATGAAAAAATTTTTATTTATTTTCATATATGAGTACTAATTTTATAAATAATTCATGATAGTAAATGGAATGGGATAAAAATGTCATTTTGATATCTCTATTTTTTTTGAGATATAAACATGAGTTCTCTTATACTTTTCAAAGAAGTTTGTCACAATTTTAAACGAGGTATTAAACGATATCAAATAAGTGCAATGAGAGCTAAGTATTTTTCATATCCTGAAGTAATAATATATCTAATAAAGATAATTATAGTAATTTTTGTTAAATTTAGAAAATAATGAAATATACATACGAATATCTTTGAGAAAACATAAATAAACAGAGCCTGTGGGCATTTCATGTATAAAAGCAGAAACCGTTTTCTATTTATCTTTTGGAACAAATAATAATAGAGATGGAAAAACAGATGTGGGCGATTTTAAATTAATGTTTTGTTTTGTAAATAAGGTAATAAATAAACAATATTTTTGGTAATTTAACATGTGTTATGCGGAAAAAATATTTTTTTTTGATAAATAAAATTGACGGTGAGTCAATTTTTTCTTTCATTACTTATCATCATCTAAAGTTTTGTGTTTTTGCCTGAGGAAGCTCAGGTTCGTGATTGTGAGTTTTATTGCTTATCAAGAATTATTTTCTATGAAAATCACCAATCTTTTGCGAATAATGGTAAATCATGTCATCGCTTGTATCACCCTACTATGGGTAGTACAAATTAGTACTTGTTTGATTGTTGGAAAGTAGGCAACCCAAATGACCAAACACATGGATTAATTGCGCCAGAGCACCTTTAGAAAGGACCACGCATGCGCAATTGGTAAATCCTCATAGGTGGTTGTCTCAAGATCAATGGTTCTTCACCCCGAGGGCGCGAGACGAAGAAAAACAAGAAATATTTTGTAATTTATTTACATTTTTTGTCAATTCGACAATGACAAAAATAAAAAAATAAAAATAATTGCATCAGCCAAATAATCATTAATATATATTTTAGGATTTAATCTTTAATAATAAATTTTATTGCCTTTTTTGGTATTGTTAAAAAAATGAAATTAATTTGTAGAAATTAAAGTTAGAATAATAAACATTTTTGATGGGATATCTCATGTGTGACTTTAATTTTCTCTTAAGTACTAATTAAAGAATGAATAAGTATTTTGTGTCTGACGACTACTGATAGGCATCTTTCAAGCGAATTCAAATCCATCTAATGGACAAGTTTTTTTTTTTTTTAATGTTTATTTAATCTAAAAGAGAGGAGATTGATGATGAAATTGGCCCGAGGGGATCTTAAACCCGGATCTACGACAAAAAGCTTTGCGGATTCTTCCAACTCTCAACAAACAGATACGTCATTCGACAAGTAACTATTATTAAAACAATTATCAGAGTTACCTGGCAATCAGATAAAAAATACCCCCCTCGTGGCCGAGAGGTTAAAGATACTGACATTGTCAATATAGATAACCTTAAAAGCCAAAGGGTGTTGGTTCGGATCCCAGCCAGTCCGATGAAAATTTATTTAAATCAAATTGGATATCAATTGATTTAAATAAATATGTCTGGAAAATTAGTATCGTAAAAAACAATTATATAAAGTTTAATG
>JAAAKE020124682.1:0-15025 GCA_010014785.2 Anisolabis maritima
AATTTTTATTGTAAATAGTTTAAACTATATATTTTAAAATAGAAAGATTGTTATTATTAATCTTGAATTCCTGTTCAAAAAAAATTCGCCCCCCCCCCCCCCACCCACCTCTAACAACATGACTACCCCTTTCCACTGGCTAATAGTCACATGTGACACTTAAATTACTTTTATGAAAATTAAAAAAATTTAGGCTTTTTATAAATTATGAATTTAAAAAAGAGATAAATATTAAGATATAAATAAAAGTCGGTGGAATTTATCGCTTTAAAAATTTCCATAAAAATAAATAAATTCCTAGTTTGTTTTTATTTTGTTTGAGTTTGGAAAAAAAAAAAAAACATTTAATTTTTTTAAGTAAAAGGAATTTAAAGAGAAATTTATCCCACATTTGGAATTTACAACCGAATTGAATGATGATTAATTAATTAATGAGATTCTGGAATTTATAATTCTGTTTGGCCCATTGACCTGGTCAACAACAATGAATGAAATTCCTTGTTTGTTTTTAGTTATGTTCAATTCAAGAAACCATAGAATTTTTTTTTAACAAAATTAACGAATTGAATTTGAAAATATATATATAGTATATGTATAATATATTGATTCAGAAAAGAAAATTTTTATTAATACATGATATTAGAATGAAAATTGAAGGGAACGCTGAATGAATGTGGGTGATAAATTCATACAAAGCCCAATCAAAATCCAAGAGGCATTAGAATTTTTCCAATTGGTAGCAAAAGCGCAAAGCCAACATTCAATTCCTTGTATTTAATTTAAAAAAGAAAACATAAAAATGTATATTGCTCTCATCTGACATAATAAATTTTACAATACAAGGTTGATGTTCTCATCGAGGGCCATCATATAGAGATTTATATTTTCAAATACATAAAACCCACTCACCTGTAAATTATCGTATTTTTAATAAAAAATTATTTATTTCTTAATATATTTACCGCCATGGGGTGCACAAGTTCGTTCGTTTTTGCTGACTGGAAGGTAGGCAATGAAATGATCAAGATGACGTAGCTCTGAAGAATGTAATCATTTGGGTTGCCTACCTTCCAGCCAGCAAAAACGAAAGAATTTGTGAAGACCATTATAACTTTTAATTAAATTTATTTAAATGAATTAAGAAAAATTAACTCTGTCCCTTGGAGTAGAGGTAGAGGTCTCGCTTCATTATAAATGTTGGTTCGCTTTCCGACCAAAGCAATAAAATTTATTTAAAATAAATTGTATGCCAAATGACTTAAATAAATGACGAAAAAAAAAATGATATGAAATGTAAGAACTTGTAATTTGTTAATGAGTATCCATTTCTATTTCAATTATTTATTTGTATTTTGTATTAATTGATTGTTGTTTTGTTTTATGTTATTTGTAAATTTGTATTAGTCTTTGAATGGACCTATACACCGAGGACTTATACCTCTAAGCTGCTCGTAAATAAATGTATTTATTTTTTATTTAAAAAAAAAAAAATTAATAAATTTTATTTTGAAAATATACATAATTGGTTGTGTTAAGATGAAAAATAAGTTAAAAGCCCAAATAAATAGTAAAAGAGCTTTTCTTTACAAATTATCTTTTTTTATAATCAGAATCATTCTAAATTTCTAAATTATAAAAGGTCTGATTGTATATTTAATTAATTTTCCCGTCGCATAATCTAAGAAAGGGGTTAACTAATTTCTTTGCTTTGGATGGATTGATATAGGGTAGGATCCCCATTAAATTTGGAAGATCCACGCACTTGGGCCCTTTGTGTCCTCAACCCTATTCCTGGGAGTGAGATTATCTCTCGCTTTCCTACCCCATGAAGAGACTTCTTGCAAAGTAGGAAATTTTTGCGGCAAGGCGGAGACGAATCCGAGTTGCTCTAAATCCGTCACTGCCTCCCCTTTAAGTATTTAGAAATTTTTCAAAAAAAATTTTGATTTCTCCTTTTTTTAATATAATTATAAGTTAAAATTTTTTTGATTCTTTAATTAAAAGAACTAAGGAAGCCACTTAAAAAAAATAACATAAAATCTAACTGAGTATATATACTAAATTTCAGACCTCTAGCTCATCGGAAAGTTTTGTACTAGAAGATATCCGGACAGACAGACAAAGAAAGTTAATTAAAAGGCTAAAGAAATCTTTGAATTCTTACCTATTTGGAAATAAAAAGTTTAACAAAACCGTCAGTCTTAGTTCGGTTAACTCATAACCGTTCTCGTATATACTCGTATAATATAATTGTCTGTTTAGAATTATAAAGGCAAAGTACGAAAAACTACCCTATTTTAATCTTACTAATTTATTTAAAGTATGTAAAATATATTCCAAAAATAAATTTATTTTTTTAATTAAAAATAATTTTACATTTCAATCTAATCTGAAATAAATAATCAACCCTTTATAATTAAGTGTATTAATAATTAGCCTACTATTTCCCATTATCTGATAGCATTAGGAGATAATTCGACTCTACTTTAACTAATTAGTTTGATAAAATAATATATCAATGATTAGATAAATAATTGTTTAAATTAGACGGATAATAATTTATCATGTATTTTTTTATACAATAAAATTTTTCCAATTTTTTTTTTTATGAATAATTAAAGAAGCAAAAAGTATTCATTTTAAATAAATTCATAGAGGGAGTTGTTCTTCATGAAAATGAATTGTATTTAAATGAGTCGTAAATGAATATAAATCTATAGTTAAAAAAGTTTTTCTGTCTAGTGGAATTATATTGGTAAAAATAAAAAATGGAGTATTTATTTGTTTTTTTTTTTAATTTGATATAAAAAATTTCTCTTTCTAGCATTTTTAGAATTAATTGAGGTTATTAAAAATAAATAAATAAATAAATAAAAATAAACAAAATAGTAACTTAAATTTTCTTAAGTCGCTAATAGCAAGCTAACCTTGAATGAATGTCAAAAATTATAAATATATTCTTTAATTTCATTGATGGGACCCCAACATATGGTGAGTATGTGGATGCGACCACGAGTTACCCAAGCCAAGGCTGGCATTTATTCTGTCTATGCATGCCGCCCTACAAACATTAACGCCAGGCCGTGCGACGGGCCGGTTTGTTCCTTTTCCCTGTTTTATCTTATATTATGTATGGCGACCCCAAAAACTCTCTTGAAAACTTAATTTTTAATTTTAATTCTTTATAAAAAATTCAGATAAGATTGAAACACTGTTGGAAATATATATATATGAATTTTTTTAATAAAAAGGCACTATGCTGAATTTCTTTTAAAGCTTATTTATTACTTAGATATGATTTGAGTTTTTAAAATATGTGCATTTTCATGTTTAATTAAAATACTATATAATAATTAGAGAGTATAGGACTGCTTCTCAACCTTTTTCCATGTAGATTTGTGGCACCCCCTCCCTCTCCTTCACCTTTGAAGCGGATGCAAGTGCAACTGTTCGGTAGCTTGCTATTGAAGCAAGTGTTTCAAACATAACTATTTCCAAACACCTCCGAGCAAATGGGAAGTCAAAGGAGCTCGACAAATGGGTGCCGCATGAAAATCAAAAAACTCGTCATTTTGAGGTATCACTGGCTTCTGCTGCTCATCAAAAAAGATCCGTTTCTCGATCGGATTTTGACGTGCGATGAAAAGTGGATTCTCGACGACAAAAGACGTTCAGTTCAATGGTTATATCGCGAGCACTTCGCAAAGCCGAAATTGCTCCAACAGAAAATTACGGTGACTGTTTGGTGGTCTGTGGCCGGTCTGATCCATTACAGCTACTTGTATAATGGTGAAACAATTACAGTAGACAAGTATTGCCATCAAATCAACGAAATGCAGTCAATAGAAATGGCCCGATCATGTTAACGTTAGGTCACATGTCGCACAAAGTTGTACGAGCTGGGTTATGAAATTGCTGCCTAACACACCATACTCGCCAGACCTCTCACCCATTGACTGCCACTTTTTCAAACATCTACATAACTTCTTATGGAATAAAACATACAACAACTGTGGTGCCATCTTTAAAGGACTTTGAAGAGTTCGTCGCCTCCAGAACGCCAGATTTCTACAATAAAGAGAAATTTGTTCCTAGTTGGAAAAAAAATGTTGAAGTTAATAATAAGATATATATGTGTATTTGAAGTTAAGGTTGAAACCGCCATTTATTTCTTTACAATCTAAATATATTGAGGTTGAATGAAAAAATATATATTAAAATTTGTTACCAAATGGATTTATTTTTTGAAAATGGAGCTCCTCAACTGTATATCGGGGCAGTTATATAGACAATAGGTGAAATCCAGCACTGTTTTTTTTATTTTTTTATTTAATTATTTTCCTATTACCTAAGCCTTATGGGAATTGAATAAACTCTACAATATAAATAAAATGCAATTGAAAAATAATAACTACACCTTTATAATTATCGATAAACCCGTAATTTTGTTTTTTTTTAAATATCGTTTTAGATCAAAGGATGAATATATTCATTATTTATTGAAATTAAAACGATCCTAAAATTATTATTATTAGTAGGCAAAATTCAATAGAAATATGAAATGAGTGCAGTTTATACTAGTAATAAATTTATCGGTAAGCGAAATTTTTTTCGAAAGGGAATGTAGAAGACTCGGCAGATCACTTTAAATGGAAAAATAAGTTCATCACAAAATAAAATATAATAAAAACTAGTGTAATTAAATGCACATTAAAACTTTCTCTTACCTAAGATAAGGAAAGCTGAGTGATTTATTTTGTTTACTGCATGAGAGTCTTTGTTTTTTTAAAGATGAAATTGGCCCATCGTGGACGAATGTGTAGAGGAGGCTTTAAATTGAGGGTCCCACACTATTTTGTGGTGCAAAATGATTAAGAGAGATTAAAGACTATCTAATTTATTATAAGTACAGCCAATTTAATCAAAATCTTTATAATAGTTTAAGGGAAAATCACAAAAAACCTAAAAATGTGCAAAAGTAAATTGGACCTCAAACAAGGGAGGAATAGGGCTAATATATTTCAAAGTTCATCTAATAAATAATTGATATATGAATTTTAATCAAAATCATTATAGTGAATTTTGAGAAAATCCAAAAAAAATACTAAAAGTACTTTATGAGTGCATATATATATATAATTACCAGTACCCAATTTACATAAACGCTAGGTGCATACGACGAGATTACCTAGTTTTAATATAAAATTTCAGCCTCGTACGTTTTTTCGTTTTTAAGAAATCTTGTACATACACACTCAGACAGATAGACCGACGAACCATATTGCAATACCCATTTTTTTAGACTCAGGGACCTCAAAACGTGTTGTTCCGTTGAAATCTCGACATCGAACTTTTTTTTGCGATGGCAATACTTTCTCACTTTATATTACATATATAGGTAAGAGAAAGTAAAAATTAGCAGAATTTTAACTAATAAATAATAATAAATTACAAGTAATTATATTTTTTATAAAATCAATTTAAAATAAATCTCCCTTCAATTTGAATAATATTTATAATAAAAAAAATTTCTCCTATAAACAAATTATAATATATAGTTTATTATCTGGTTATTATATGTGGACAATGGCCATCATTGTTTTAGAATTTATATTTAAATATCAGAGAACATTACATTTGTTCATTTAAAATGTTTTTTGACAAGTATTGATTGAAAAGCACGAACAAACATTATTCAATAATCCAAAAGAGTATTTGAATTTAATAATATTCATAATAAAAGATCATTTTTTTTTTTTTTTAATAAAAAAAAATCTATAAATATTTTGATAATAAATTAATAAAAGTTTATTTAGTTTTATATAAATAAAGATGTGGAAATTGTAGAGAGTCAATATTTTAGGGAATATTGTAAAATAAAAATAAATTTTGATAGGTTCAAATAGTCGTGGAGAATATTAATATTTTATATTATAGTTGGGTCATGTATTCTCTATTTAATGAAACTTCAGGATTGACCATGTGGAAGCGTGGAGTGGAGGAGGACGAGGAGAATAACACCGATCACTCACAACTTGCTCTGGCCAAATCATTTAAGTTGCCAGAATTTTATGTCTGGTCACTCCCACTATTTCCACTGTAAGGAGTGTCCGCCAGTAATGCACGACACTGGTTACGCTGCAGTAGTCCTCCCTGCCCCTCTGGCCCAGAACTGAAGTTTTATTAATGAAAGTACCTATAATAAAAAAAAAAAAACTCAGATATCACCCTCACTCAAATCCTGACGAGGAAATGATACCACACCAAGTCCTCGCCCAAAGATGCCTTCAACCAATCACAAGAAAATCAGATGGAGAAAGCTCTGCCTAGATTATTTTCATGCAACGTTTTAGAGGTGAAACCCCTATTAAAATTTATAAAATTCATTAAAAATTTGAAACACAAAATAACAGTTTAAATTAAAGGTGAGAACTTTCACAGGTCAAAAACTTTTCAAAAAAAAAAAAAAAAATGGGAGATCTGCCACTACCAATAGTGAAAAGAAGAGCTTTAAGATAATGCAGCTTTTTAATTTAATCTCTGTAAAAAAATGCATAAATTTTAAATTGAAAGGAGATTAATATATTCACCAAATAATTAGTTATATTTATGAAAAAAACAAATGGATTCAGAATTGAGTTATATATGTATATATATAAATTCACAAAGCGACATGTCATTTTAAAAATTTTATTGCATGCATCCATTTTGACAACTTGAAACTAAAAGTGAACGTCAAATGGCTTTCAAAGAGAGAAGTTGATATGCCGTCCATTATATTTCATTGTTTAACATATTAATATTATTTTTCAAAAATTTAATGAAACAAAATGGAACAATATTTAGTGTCTATATATAAAGCTTTAGCTATTTAATAAAATAATGTGGGGCAACGGTGGAAATTTGTCATTTGAAATCGTATTAATAAAAATTGAAATTATTTATCTATTTGTTGAAAACAAAAATCTTTATTATTATTTTGTTAAACTTTAGGAAGGGAGCAGAAAGACTTGTAATTTCTCTATATGAGTGATAATAAAGGAGCCAGAGGCGTGGCCTTTCCCTTTAAGTAAGAAGGAGGGTAAGGAAACGATGTTATGATTGGTTTGAATGTTAGTCATTGGTGGGGGCATCTTTCAGCCTTTAGATTTTAGGTATTTTAGAGTGGGGATGAGGCATTTAGAACAAGCGGACGGACCTAATCACATCATGTTTGACCCTTTCGTAGTACAGTCATGTTTTTTCTCATAAGAGAGGTTTGTCTTTCTATGTCTTTTTTTTTTGCATTTTTCACCTAGATTTCCTTCTAAAAAACTTTATTTGCTATTATTTTTTTTTCTTGAATATTTTTGTTCATTTTCGAAGAGCTTAAGCCCCTGAGAGAAATTTGATGAAATTCGGCCATTTTATTCCGTTCATAGCCTAGAGCACCCTCTAAGAAGGGATATTCAACTGCGAAGGGGTGGAAAATGGATAAAATCTCTTTTCACAGATTCCTTTATAACTCTTAGCCTCTTTAGAAAATCAACTTGATTTTAGGTTCTAAACATACTTATACAAATATCAAAAAACGGATTTGAACAATTTGCTCTAATCACAGATGGGTAAGATATATAACACTTCATACTATCGTCTAATGCTGTCCCCTTAGCCAGTTTTAAATATGAAATGATGGCATTTCGGAGTTTGTTAAACCACCCACGAATGTCTAAAGAAAGCTACGTAAATAAATCCATATAAGATGAAAAGTATATCACAAAAGAACGACGTCTGAGTTTTGACCTCAAATACCCTCTTCGCCTGTTATAAATTTAATTTGTTTACTCTAGTAGTTTCAAATCTAATAAATTATTATGTAATATATATATATATATATATATATATATATTAAATAACAAAAAAATATTTGTTAATTAAAGGCCAGCAGTCAGGTAAAGCGCAATATTCAATATAAAATTTTTAATATTTATTTAAAGGCTAAAGATTGATTCCATTGTGAAATGAAGATGAAGACGAGAGCATGACTGCTTACTAATGCACTTCCTATAATTGATAAGTAATTCAATTAAGCCGCTATTAGCGCCAGAAAGTCTTCTGTTCAACTGTGTTAGCTGCTTAATGGAGGTTGCGGAATCGTTATTGCATTATATGTTTCTATAAAAAATTTTTCATCTTTATCAAAATTATAACTTATAACATATTCAGTTGTAACGATTTTTTTTATAATATTTATTATAAATTGAAAAATATTAGGTGGCTGTAGAATTCAATTTATATAAACAAGAGGGAAGTAAGCAGCCAAAGGATGAGCATCTATGTAAATAAAAACTCTCAGATTGGTTGAAATGTTTCGCCCTTATTTAGTTAGCATTTGGTATTGAAGGGAGTGATTCTTATTAAAGAAAACTAGCTATATCAGCAATATATGCGTCAAGTTAAAAAATAAAATTTAATATATATTCTTGGATTAGAACATAGATCCTTTCAATCGTGTACTTTTAAAATAAATAGATTCCTCCACCTTAGATCGCAGTACTTGACTGAATTTAGATATTGGATTATACTATAATTAACAAAACTTAAAATGGGCATTCGGAAGCGTGGAGTAGAGGGAAGGCGTTGGGATGACAGTCCGCCGACCTCTCAGAGACCGTCTTGGGCAAAGCCGTTGCTCCAGTAACCAGCCACATTGTTAAATTTTCAGAAAAATATTACGACTGATCACTTTGGCAATTACCAATTCCCGCTGCGAACACTAGCATCGTTGCAGTCGTCCGCCCGATAGGCCAGTACTAAAGTTATATTAAATAAACTCTTGTTTAAAAATAAATGTACAGGAGTTAAAGGAAAGAAATTAAGTAACCTCTCAGGGTGGCGATAATTGTCTATGACCAAACATTGAAAAAAACTATCGGATATGTAAGCTTTTAAAGTCCAAGGAAATTTTTTCATTTGTCTTCTCTTTCTCATTCCACTACCTCCTTCCTTTAAATTATCAATTCACTTCTTAATTCGCATCTGTTCTCTGCCCCTTCTTTTCCTGTTCTCTTTATTTCCTTATTTAAAATTTTATATAGTGAATTTACACTACCTACTGTCATTAATTATTGCATCACGTTAAAAATTGCTGAATGTGCAATGCCATCGCTCAAAAAAAAGTACGAAATAAAAGTGAATTACAAAAGAAAATCAGCGTTCAACCAATAAAAAATTTATTCTAAAAAAAAAAGGTGCCAGACTGTAATTAAAATTCGTAGAAGTATACAAAATTTTATATTAAAATTGAGAAGAATAATTGTTTTAATCTTTTTTTTATTTCTTTCTATGTAATTGGTACAAATAATTAAAAAATAGACCTGCCTGTCTCACAAGTATTATATATTTTTAATAAAAAATATATTAAATACTAATCAAAATAATCATATAAATAGAGTTAAGATTCGGAGGAGTAGATTAAATATTAAGAAGAGATATTTGATTACGGAGAATAACTATTTCTTTTTCCCAGAAGCACACAAATAGTTTCAAATTTAATATATATATATATATATATATATATTAAATAACAAAAAAATATTTGCTGTTTCAATCCCAACAGTCAGGTAAAGCGCAATATTCAATATAAAATTGTTAATATTTATTTAAAGAAGATTGATTCCATTGTGAAATGGAGATAAAGACGAAAGCATGACTGTAATATTTAATATAAACCTAGAGTACAATTGATGTAAAATTACTTTAACTACAATGGAATAAAATGCATATTTTATGAGAAGGTTTGACCATAAGTTTTGAAATTTTGCATACGTTTTATTTAATAACGGAAAAGGTAAATATAAAATTGAAACTAATCGTCTAACACTGGCCCAAGATAATTGACCAGACTTGTTAAATAATTTGGTTTGGTTGTAACTCAGACACAAGAGAGGAAGAGTGTCTTTGAACCCTAACACTTAGGACAATTGAATTGATAACGAGACCAAGAGTCGACCCCTCATAATAAAATCAACCAATAATACTAATAGGTTTTCAAATATTATCCCCAAGAGAAATCAAATTCTCGTATTATATAATCCTATTAAAAATTATTTTGAAATTTTAATTGACTGAAGAATGAAAAATGGCCGATCTGGTTATGGGATATCGCAGTGTGCTTTCAATCGAGATATAAACAAAAAAAAAAACACCCTATAAGACGAGATCGAGGCCATCGACAGACAATAGCACATGTTCTTCTTACTACTCCCCTCACCAACTTCTAACCCCACACAAGGCTCAGATTCATCCGTGCCTTGAGTATTTTGTTAATCCACCATAATAAATTGTATAATTTTAAAGCGTGCTGATGAAGGTGAGTTGTAAACCGAAATATCGGGAAATAGTCGCCAGGTAATAAATATACTTCTGCTTAAGAATTAGCATTTTTATTTGACCTTAAACAAGTGGAATATACAGATGCCCATTATACCATTCAATCCAATCACCACTTCTCTAACTTCCCAGCTTCGGGAGCTAAAAGAGAGGGAAAAAATTACGCCTCTCACCTCTCTGGATTTCCGAGAATGGCCATACTTTTCTTTTCTATAAAAAATACTTTTTATAGGAGAGTGAAGTCCGCAAAGAAAAATGATTATAAAAATTTCCAACAATGAAAGATGGCCATCAGCTTTTGTTTTGGATATGACGTAATAATTATCATGAAGGTGGGTGACGTCTCCTTTGTAAATAACAAATATTTGGGGCCGAAATAAGTCGAGAGGAAAATCTACCCCATTTAACTTCGAAGTTAGTAATTTTGAATTAAATATAATATTTAAAGATTTAAATAAATAAAAAAATTTTTCTATGACCGCAACTCATCAATTGGCCAGAATTATCTCCGGTTATAAATAACATTTCAGCAACAAAGATGTCTCCATTCCCCTCTCCAACCCACCTACCCTTTTTTTTATTTTAAAATCAGAAGATGTTTTAAGAAATTAAATATAATGTTATAATGGAAAATCTAAATAAAAATTTCGATTGTTAAGACCCTTGAGAATTGTTTTTATTTATTTCACAAAGTGAAAATATTTATTTATTGTTTTTTTTTTTTTTTTTGAACCTTGCAAAATTTCAAAATCCTAAAATTTATTCTTGTTTGACGAAAGCATTATTTTTATTTTATATTCAAAGTTTATATGCAAAATGACATCAATTCGCACATTCAAAGCCTCCCCCCCTCACAACTCATATATTTTGAAAAGCTTATCTGATTTAACTAAATTTATTTTATGACTCTTTATACAAGGTATTTCAAAAATCAACTCAGGTATTTATTATTATTTAAACTAATTAGCTATTGATATGTTGTGGTTACGAGAAAAGTAACTTTCTTGAAGTTTTGCTGGGATTGGTTCTCGTTTTCTTCCTCAGCAGAGGACGAAAAGCTCGAGTTAATTTGAACTCGTGCAAGCTAATTATCAGCTCTCATTCTAAATTAAAAAATTTTACGTTCAAATTGTTTTAAAATAAAAGATTTTCCAGTTAAATGTGAACATCCTTTTGAATAAATTTTTTTTTTTCGCTGTACATAAATATTTTTATCGTTTATTCGTTTATTACTTCTCTCCCCCTTCCCCTAAAATATAATAGATGCGAACATTTTCGTGAAATTGTCTTACACCGATATAAATAACTGACGACATCGCTTGGCAAAGAATTATTTATATCCAATGGCGAAATGTAAACAGAAACTTTTTGACACGGGGTGATAATATGCGCATATGAGCGTCATTTATTTTCCCATATGATTATGAATTCGATATGAGGATAAGTGGCTTTGACGCGATAACAATGAACTCTAGAAAGGCCAACAATTATTAAACAATGAGTTTTTATTTGGAGATTTTATCTCTATTCTAATTAAAAGCTATAAAATTTATCAAAACTGAATGATACCAATTTCAAACACGAGGATATTTTATCAGAGATATTAGCCAATTTGTATTTTTATTTGAACCTTTTAATCAATATCAATTTTTTTTTAACTTATCGATCAAAATAATAATTTTTTTGCCGCGTTCAATTGTTTGCTGACTATTTTTGGGAAAATATTTATAAACGTCAGGTAATGTTTTTTACCTTTGATAAACAAAAATAAAATAAACAATAAAAAATTATATATATATAAAATTAAAATAATTACAATGAGCGTTTATTAAGTATGTCCCCCTCTCAAATTTTCAAGACTTAGATATGATCGGTCTGTTAATACCAAAAACCACTCTAAAAGTGAAGGGTATCAGTTTAACCAATCATAACGATATCTCCTTGATGCCTATAAGACAAAGATAACGCTTTCTGTAATTCCGAGAGCGGCCGAACTAAGAAATACATTACTAAATTCCAGGAACAAAACACATAGGGATTATATTGCCTGTACTGGGAAAACCCAGCATCCAGGTTTAAAAAAAAATTTATGATTATATATAGTAAAGATATAGATTTAATAGGCGAAAAATTAAAGAAAGAAATAAATAATAAATCCTTAGTTCAAGTGAGTTTTTTTGGACAGTGGCATGTATGTTTAAAAAAATAAGTTTGCATTTATATTGATGAGCTAGACAAGATTTTATTTATTGAAGTTTTCCAACAAAAAATTTCTTGGCTGAGGAACGGGGCCGAAATTTAGTGTATTTGGAAAGAGCGAAAAAAAAAAACTAAAGATGTATTATTTTTCCTTCTTTATTAATTATATATAACTACTAAATAGTAACCATTCATGTATATTACTGTTGAGTGAAATTTTGAATTGTTACCCCCCCCCTCCCCTGGTCAGTTTGAACTTAAACAAAGTTTATAATAAGGCTGCCATAAGCAACTCATTTTCCTTAGCGCAAATGAGTTTTTTTAAAGATATGTCATGATATTAAATAAAAATAATGATTGATGGCAGGAAGAGGACCGCTTTCAGGATACCTTTTCGATAGAGGTTTGATATCTTGGAGCAGCTTCCAATATTAGTTAAATATCAACCTTTTCATAGATATTGAACCTCAATCGAAAACAAAATTCAAATTGTACATATAATCAAAACAGACAATAGTTAATCCTTAAATGGATTCCTCTCGTATACCATAATTTAACCTATTTGATTTTTTTTTAGAGATATGATTGATAAATTTATATATTGAATTTTCAGTAGAGAAAAATGCATCAGGTGGAATACTCAAGCTCAAGGCATCGGCAACTCAGGCAGTTGGCATGTACTTAGAGGCGCCATCAAGGATCTTCCAAAAATGTGTATAATTATACTTAAAAAGGGCGCCAAAGTACAGCTTGCCAGAACGCCAGCAAACATAGCGCCGGTCCTAGAAGTACTGAAAGTTTGTATGATACTCTCCAAATACTTTATTTAAAGTATTTTTAAACTCTATGTGGTTACTAAAAAAAAATGTCCTTTTTACTGATTAATTGAAAAAAAGTATTTAAGTACCTCTAATAAAATGAGTAAAATTTCAAATATTTTTGAAATGGAATGGTATTTAGAAGTTATGACAAACCAAAAATGAATTGCTTACTTGAAACTGCCAGCACTTTTATAAAATGCAGAAGTCTGATTATCATGGGTCTTGAAAAAATACTAAAATGGACCAGTACGGACCACAATTTTCAAAAATACAAAAAATGATTTAAAATCAGAGTATAAAAATTATATAAATAAAAAATTTGGTGAAAAGACGTTGTAAAAACATCAAAAATTCCAAGAAAAATATAGACCGAATTTTTCTACAATTTTTCAAAATGTTAAAATTTTGCTACAATTTTTAATTTTTTTTTTAAAGAAGGAAAAAGTAGCCAGCTGTAAAAAATCTAAACGAGTTAGGAGAGACCTCGTAATAGCTACCGCCCTCGTGTGGATTCATTTCACCCATCTTTTAGTTTCTACGCTGGGACGTTATTAGTGAGTGACTACAAAATGAAGCTATTATAAAAAAAAAACTTAAAATAAAGGGTTGAACGATTTTAACCATAATATTCATACCTATCTAACAATTAAATTTCCACCCGTTTAAAATGAGCCATTGCACTTCACAGATAAAAATTCAGCCAAATAAAACAGGACCGCCACTACCTCTAAATAATTTTTCATGAAAAATTAAAATGATTGTTTTTTGTTTTTTATTATAGATAGAGTCTCTAATGGTGATTACATCAAATTTAAATATGATCAATTATTTAAAAAAATGCTTTAGTCATTTATTTTGCCTGGCTTAAACGCTAAATCTCTGCGGCTCAATATAAGATTATATTTACAAAATAGGAGAAAAATTATTTTTTAATTTGATTAATGGAAATTGGCATCCAGGCTGAAAACAAATTATTAGCCGATATATATTGACGCTCTCTGTTCTGGGTTAAATATTCAAGTTGCCAAACATAATTTATTCAAATTACAGATATTTAAACGTTTTATTTGATTAATTAAAATAAATTGTAGTAGAGTTGCAGTTAATCAAAGCGTTTTCAACAAAACGATTAACTGGCCGATCAGGTGAATTAATCTTCATTTAAATGAGAAAGGGAAACAAAATATAAATTAATCCCGGGCTTATTTGAAGAGATTTTTTTTTTTTATGAAATTGGGCGAGCTGTTTTACTTTTCATGGTTTTATAACACGTTAAAAAAAAAATAAATAAACTGGCAATAAATCGATGTCATGAAAAAATCTGGTGTGACTAAACGCACATCACACTACTTTCTCTTACCTAAGTATAAATAACTGAGTGCTGTGCTGTCACACCAGATTTATTGTGTCGGGACCCCTAGGTAGCCGTTAGATATACAGCTAGTTTGAATTTATTTTTTTTATATGTTTGATTTCTGAAAGATGACAGTATCCAGCAAGCTGCGCAAGCGAGGTGCGCGTGGCTCGTCATGTGCAAGCGTAAAGGAGCCTTTAAATTGAGGGTCTCACGCTATTTTGGGGAGAAAAATTATTAATCTTAAAGATTATCTAAATTATTATATGTACAGCCAATT
>JAAAKE020124704.1:0-15021 GCA_010014785.2 Anisolabis maritima
AGTTCCTCTTTTTGATTAATAGACTAACAAAAAATATAGTAAAACGGATAATGCAAATATTTGGGAAGATGTTCGTTCGATTGCTCGAATCAGCCTTTGGTGCTGATCGGCCTGACACAGCTGTCAATCGCTATTCTCTCTTCCTCACTCTCTCTCACTTAGTTGTGTGTGCATTGAATGAGAGTCGCAATCCACTACGCCACACGATAACAACCCTCCACGAGTGCCGAATAGAATGCTAAGTATTACAACAGGGTGATCACAAATTCTCTCATCTTCTTTTAGAATATTTTTTCTATCATTATTTATTTTCTGTTATTTATAGAAAGAGGAAGTATTGAATCTGATTAAATTCCTGACTTAAAAAAAAAAACAAGCCCTGAAGAGATATTAGCATTCATAATCATATGGCGAAGATGAAGGCTAAATAACTAAGTATGAAATTTAAAATAGTCATTATATTAAAAAAAAAAAATTTTTTTTAATTTTTCATTCATTGACTATAAAATATTTTGAAACATTTTTTAAAACAGTTCCTGAGAAATTTTGTATATAAGCTTGTATGTAACCTCAATTCCGATGACAACATACTAAATTAAACCGAGGTAAAAATCGATCAATTTACAGGGACACTTCATTTGAGGTTCTAATTTGAAAAATCAAACATATTAATTATTAACTTTATCAAAAAAATACTTAATTAATTCTAAGTATCATTTTGAACTTTTCTTTGAAAAAATTTTTGTATCTCTTACAAAAAAAAAAAAAAAAAAAAAAAAAAACCTATTTAAAGGGAAATAAAAATTCATAAATTAGAATTTTTAGTGATTGCAACACCTCCAATAGCCAACTAGAGAAGCTCTGAAAAAATTAAAAAGTATAAAATAAAAAAAAAGCTTTTATTTAAAATGCCCTAAAAAGAGACTTTTTGCATAAAATTTTTATGTACGCTCATTGGATATTTTATTTATTTAAGTTTCAATGATCCCCTACGCTTTTATTTTTGTTAAAAATATACAATACTTTTAAACAAAAATTTAGTTTCGACTTTTTTAGATATTTTAAATAAAAGCGTTTTTTTTTTATGGAATAAGGAATAAAAATTAAACGTAATAGGCTATCCGTTCCGCTATCATTATTTGTTATAATAATAACAACAAACACTTTGGGCTTTATCAAATATACGGGCAAGAATGCAATTGTTAATGGACAATAGTTGTATAGAATGTCTCCATTCTCATGTGACTATTCAGTATATCACCACAAGGAATATTAATACATCTCACTCGTCCAATTCTGTCAAAATTGTATAGGAAAGGATGAGCAGAGCTCTCTCCATCAATTCAGAGATAACACAAACCTTTATTATCATTACACCCTTGAGACGGTCTTGGAGAATGCGAATGCTTGTCTCTTATGGGATAGATAGGATTGTACCTACTGATAGAATCAATAGAATATATTCCCAATCGGAAGCACTGTCGTCGACAGATGTTAATAAGATATTTGATAAAAATAACGATTATAACCAAGGTATTCCTAATTTAAGGCAGCAGCAGACATCGAATCTTGTTTGTTTTCATCATATGTTAGTTTGGAGTAGAGAAAAAAAATAGGAATAATAAAAAAATAAAAATAAGTGTGTATATAAGGGAAGGGGAAAAAAAAGAGAGTGAGGGTGTGAAGACTAAAAATAGTTGAACTAAACTAGAAATCTCTCTTTTACAGGATGAGTCATTCACACTTACTGTTAGCCAAAAGTAAGGGGAGAACTTCCCCTTTTTTTGAAATTTTAATTAAGGTGATGATGTGGCCAGGATATATCTCTCTATCTTAGATTGCATGAATATATTATAAATTTGCATTATTAAATTATTTGTTTCGGTTATCACTAGAAATGGGGAAGTTTAAACGTGTAGTGTCTGGCAAGATGAGAGAGCGATTTTGATGCGGTTTTTCTGATGAGTAATAATTGTTCCTAGCTATAAATAAAAGCTCACTTAATTTTTTTTTATAATGATAAGGTAGGTTAGGCTAAGACCACATTTGGGTTTTTGGACTCGCGTCTTGCTATGTAAAGAGGTGGGCTCAAAGTACAATATCTTTAAGAGAAATGACGCAGCGCCAAAAACGAATGTGTGGCTATACGCGTGAAAAAAACGCCAAGAAATTTGAACCATCGCGCTAGTGTGGCCTTCCATACATACTCCATGTTTAGAGCGACTTAAAACGCAGCAAGACACGCGTCTGAAATCGCAAATGTGGCCCTTAGTTTTACTTGGGGAAGGGCTTATTGTGTCATAAAACTTTGTGATTCTTTTATTATTATATTATTCCCAAAAAGCGAATAAGAAATTTAATTTAAAAATGAAAACAAATATTATTAAAAAATATTTTACCAAACCATTTTATGTGAAAAGATGATTTTTCTGTTATTAGTATATTATGGTTATACTTTTTTATTGTTTGTATATATTATGTATATTTATATATATATTTTATTTTATGGATTTTGGCTCAAAATCAAATAAAAAGAAACGATGATACGATCCCCTAATGATTTATATTTTTTAATAGAAATTACTAATTATAAACTAAAAATTAGTATCTCCTCTTCTTCTGGAGTAATTACCATTCATATAATCCCTATAATGAAAACGAAACTGTGACAGCACTTTTCCTCATTTAACGTTGCGTAATTGCCCAAATCACCTAACCATATAATAATAGTGCATAGATGTGCACTCTACTTTTTCTAAGCGATCGGGTCACATGACCATCAACTTAAAATCTTTCTATATAATTGGGGGTTAATCGATACATCTTAAATCTCTTAATGAGCTCATTTCAAATCTGTCTTCAATTAGGCTCTAAGACCATTGCAAAAATCTCGTTTCATTTTCGTTATTAAGCAGAAATCTCCAACTAGGTCCCTAGTAATTTTGGCCGAAAAGCCAAAAAAAAGCCTAAAAACTGCTGTAGTTGTTACATTAAATAAAATTATATTTAAAAATTAAATTATTAATTAAGAAATTAATTTTCATATCATTCTCCTGTAATATTGATACATAAAAATAAAAATTAGAAAATATGACTCAATTTCGCATTTCATAATTTGTCATTTGTAATCGAACCTCACCCCTCTTCCCTCCCCAAATTTCAAACTCTATCACACTAATTACGCCATTATATTAAATTACAATTATGATTAGATTAATGAATTACTAATGGATTCCAAAGGAGATTAATGTGAGAAAGAGAGGGAAAGAAAATATTAGACTATTTATAGCGAGCTCTATGATTATTATTATTATTATTCTTAATGTTTTAATCAATTTCTATAAATAACAAAAGCTAGAAATACCCAAACAACCCTAGATAGGGAAAAAAGAAAAATAATCCCTTTTAGATGAATAATAAATATATTTCAGTTCCAAATGAGATGTAAAATTATGAGATATTATTGTGATTATAAAACGTTGGGAGAGAAAAATTTATTAACGTGACCGCCTATTTGTTATTTTTTATAGTTATGTTTCTATTAATAAAATAATTAAAAAATAGTTTATAAAAAGCAATAGTAGTTATCAGACCCACTGTGTCTCACTATAACGATTTATTTTTATTTATTTATTTTATTTTATTTTTAATATTGTATGGAATAGTTCTTCATGAAATTTATTTGTTTAACCAAAGATTTAAAAAATTTTTTCGAAATATTTTGATTGTGCTCAAAAAAGTTTATTTTAGAAAGTACAAATTGCAATTTAAATATGTTGAAAATGTTCTCAAGCTTTATGACCATTGAGATTGAGGCAAAGGTTTTATATTATTTAATTATGCGAGGGTCAAAGGTTATGGTTGATTATTATTTTGTTAAATTTATTAATCCTTGAGATTTTCAAGTAATGTCTCGTTTCGTCAAAATCGCATTGATTATTTAAAAAAAATTCATGCTATCAAAAAAGAGACTCAGTAGAAGAGAAGTAAGACAAAGAGCCTACCAAAAAAGTGTTTAAGGTGAGATTAGGCAATAATGAGTTGCGAGTGTATCTACGCGATGTAAAATCCGGACTACAATATGATAACACTTTCCATTCGTTTCGTTTTTCAGAATCAGAATTCCAAACAGGTTCCAACTTCCTACTTGATATTTCACTTACCATTTCTTTATGGCCCATTTTTATTAATATTCCTTTTTGCTCAAACTTTTATATTTCTTTTCGAATCGTCAATCGTTTATTATTAATTTTAGACAAAATCTATTCTTGACATTGTCGAGGAATAATGACATCAGTATCGTCAAGTGTCATCCTATAAACTCAATACCCATCATTATTTTTGTTTCTTAGAAAGAAAAAAAGGACATTGCTTCGTAAGAATAATAACGTCATTAGTTTAAAATGAAATGAGTTGTGGAGGTCAATTTTATCATTCACATTTTCGTAAGATAAATTGCATAGAAAATAGATCATATTCAAAATAATCCCAATACTTGTAAATAATTTGGAAATCAACTGGTTTTATTTCTACCTGTAGCAGAGAATATATAAATTCGTTAGTGTTTGCTTGCAGATGGTAGGCCACCAAAATGTTCAATTCATTAATTGTTCCAGAGGTACTTTAGTGCCGACTGCGCAGTTGTTAATATCTATGGAGATTTAACAACTGAGCCTGCGTGGATCGCTCTATAGGAAGTCTGGAGCAATTAATCGAAAAATCTAATAGCTTATTGGTTATTTGAGTTGCCTACCTTCTAACAACGAGGAACGAACTAATTTACATATTCCATGATAATACAATCAGTGGCGGGCTCAGGATTTTGGCTTTGGGAGGGGGAGAGGAGATAGATGAAAGCTGCTGGATGAGGGGAGAAAAATTGAGATACATTATTATTAACTATTTTTTAAAATGGCAAATTAAGTTTTATATATATATATATATATTTTTCATGTGTCCAATGAGGAGGGGTTGCCAGGATTTTCTGCCTTCTCCCTTGGAACCGCCTCTGAATTTTTCTAGAAAATAAATTTTCTTTTTTTAATTTAAAAAATAAAATTTTAAATAATAAAAAATAAATAATATTGATAAGTAGATAAGATACATTTTAATCTTAAAATAGAGTAATAGAAATTTTATAAATTTGATGATAATATTAATAGCAAATTTTTGTAACCATTAACTTGAAAATAAAGTATGGATGACAGACAGATGTATAGTTTCCAGGCGAACGAAAATGACCGGAAGGTGAATTTTCAAGTGCTCTTTGTTAACCAAATTCTTATCTCTTCTAAGAAAAAGTTCTTCAATATATTGGCCCTTTATTGTGAAAATTCAATTATATTTATATGTGTGAAGTAGTTAACTAACATAAGGGAAGAGAACATAATTTCCTAATCTTTTCTGATATTTAAAGTAAAAATGTCCCACTAGACCTCTCTGAGAAGATGATTTGGTTCGCAAAGCATCAGACTCTTGGGATAAATTTTGAATTTCCACAATGATATTAAAAAAATTGAACACAATCTATTTTGAATGCTTTAAAAAGCCCCTTGGTAGACGGTCATTAGGACGTATAATTGGTAACCAGGTACGAAATAATTTTATTCTTTATACGCTTTGTATTCATTTGAAATAGTTCTCTTTCTTTTTAGTACAATATAATGGAAAATGTAATGTGTTTAAAAGACTGTCAACTTGATATTAGTCACTGGGATTCCCTTTTGCCAATATTCTTTTTGGGTTGGATGCAAAAGGCTGAATGGAAGGGGAGATTAGTTAGGGGGAAGGTTTCACTCTTTTGTTATATACAAGGCGAGAGGAATGGGGGAGGGGGGATAAAAGACCAATGACTAACCAAAATATCAACCATATATCACCATTATCATAGAGAAAAAATAGGGCGTGATGGGAAAAAGGAAGAAAAAAAATTAAAATCTCATATATCAAAAAATAAAGTGGGTAGGAGAATTTTTATTTTGATTATTCACTTATTTATGATCAGGGGATTTCTTAAAATGTTGGGAAATTTTAGATAACTATATTATGAAGGCCATTTTCTCTCTGAAGCTCTTTTTAAACAAAACTCTTTATCGATTTCAAGAGATCAAACAAAAGTCCGGCCAATACAAGGAAGTTCTATCCCCACTTCAATATCCAAACATACCCTGAAGAAATACCCAAACAAGGGATCATTTTTAGAAAAATTAAAGTGAAACGAGGAAAGCTTTGAACATTTCAAAGGAGGGCGAGAGAGTGAGAGAAATCGCCTCAAACCCCCTACTCAAGGTTCTTCTGCCTTTGGCCCCACTAATAAAGCAATTTCCTGAGAAACTAAGCAAATTTTGAATTTATACACAATCATTTTTTACTTTTGTTTACTTATCTATATATGAAATATATAGTACGGTAAAATAATATTTATTTGTAAAAAAAAAGATTATTCCAATCAAATTTTAACAAAATAGGTATTTGAACTTGAATTATTAAATGACAATAAAATAAAATTTAGCAATTAATTTTATTTTCAACAATCATCGTTAGGCTATCCCAGATTTAAATTAAAATTCAATATCTATTTGTATAAACAAATGTTTTTTACAAATAAATCTCATTAATATTAATAGTATAGTATAAACTCGATTTTTCGGAGTTCAATCATCCGGATCCTCAACTATAGGGTTACGAGGAGCTCGCTTTTTATACACCTAAACCTCTTTTTATACGATAGATTAGGTGTAAAAAGAATTCACGTTAAAAGAAGAAGTTGATTCTAGAAACCAAATTCAAACTGCAAACTGCTATTTTTTTTTATCAGTTATGTACTTCAAGGAATTTAAAATTTTCTTAGTTTTCCAATTGTATAAAATTCTCAGAATTACGAATTTTTTCCTAATTTAACTTTAGATTGGTCGTGTAAAAGTGAATAAAAATCAGGTAAAAAAACTTTTTGATATGCCAATTCGAGTAAAATAATCCCATAAAACGAGTTTTAGATTACAATAAAGTCGTGATACCATTTATTTATTTAAATTTTAATTTCTCCTGTTTTTTTTTTTTTTTTTTTTATTTGTATTTAATTTGATTATATGGATTCTATTCCGACGACATCTATACCTGAATAATCCGGATATTCGAGTTTCTACACTATGGAGAAAGTATGGTGATTGCAAAAAATAAAGATTTTTTATATTCTATGACCTAATTTTATATACCAAAAAAAGAATTACTTTTTCATTTTATTTTTTTTAACAAAAAATTCAATATAAATCGCTTTTGAGCAAATAAAGTTTTCTTCTTTGAAGAAAATTTTCTTTTGCTTTCTTCTGCCCTTTAAATAAACGACCTTTTCGCTTTTTCAAATTTAATAATAATAATAATAATAATAATAATAATAATAATAATAATAATAATAAGTCTATTCATTTGTGTTAAATGCAAGAGAGGAATAAAAAAGAGAGAGAGAGACTTCTCAACTCTTTGACCATTTTTTAAACCTGAGTCCCATATTTTATTTAATATTACTCTTTTGTTAAATTCTTTCTTCTTCTTCTTTCTCAATTCGCCAATTGAAATAATTTATTTGAATTGAAATCTTTATAAGAGAGAATTTTTTTTTTTTGATTGCGGTTTCTCTCTCTATCTCTCTCTTTTGTCGCCAAAACCACTTTTTTCTACCCTTGTCTCTCTCCCTTTCTTCTTTGTCCATTTCCTTCAAGGAGCAATATTTAAAGATCAAATTTCATCTCATCTTTCTTATAATAATTCAAGTACAGTTTCAACTGAAATAAATCGGGAGATTCAATTTCCTTTTAACAAAGAGAGAGAGAGAGTAATATATATTATTACTCTCAAACAAATTTGGAACTTAAAAGTTTAATCTTATTGAGAATTCAACTTATTTATGAATATTGATTATATGTAGTTTTTTTTTTTTTTTTTAGTCAAATCCTATTCTTTTACTCTTAATAGTCAAGGGCGTAAAAATATTACTCCCCCTCAAATAAAAATATTAATTGTACACCTCAAATCTTATCTAAAAATTACCTCGTAAATGGATTTCTATTAATCTTTTAACATACTTTGATATCCATGAAAATCATTTCGAGGTGAAATTAACCCCCTCTCCCTCTCAAAGGGATTCGCTGGTTTCCCACTCTCCCAAAATAAAAACTTTCTACCACACTAAAAATCTGCTTGCATAACACTCATTTACCGATTATTTACTAATTTTCGAGAAGGCAATAATTAAGCCTTAAGCCTTAAAAGCCTCTCCAAAGAATATACTCGTAAAAGGCATTGGTCGCAGTTTTTCTACAAGAACTAGCAGCAATACAAATACCTATTTTTAATCCTTTATTCGATTAGGAATTTTATTTTTATGTCCAGAGAGAATCTCTAGACGTGGTCATAGGTCAATTTTATCGAAAATTCTCTCTATTTCAAAATGGTGTTTTTGAAAAAATGTATATAACAAAAGTTAATAACAATTTAATTTGAAATAACTTCTGAAATATTAAAAATACTGAAAATATAGACAAAAAACTGCAAGAATAAAGTAGTCAAAGACTTTACATAGTAAAACCAAAATGTATATTTTATGCGTCTTTAATTAAGTAATCGATACATAAAATTTAAAAAAAAATTTGGAGCCAATTTTGAAAGAATAGAAAAGAACTAAGAACGAACTTAGTAAAGAACTAGTTCTGGTTGGCCGATTTTGGAACAACACTTTGGTGTTAGATACTCATGTTAGTTAAACTAAACTATATCTTTGTAGGATTTGAAACGTTTGTATTTTGGTCCATATTTTAGGTATAAACGGATCATTTGCTTTTTTTCCGATGTGGATTTCGAAATGCATTATTATTCTCTTTTCCGGTCAGTGAAAACAAAAATTACTAATTATTATTTTTTAAATTTTCCAATTTCCGAAAATTAAAAAATCCAATCTTAAAGTAAGTGAGATTTGTTTTGGTTTATATCTCTGAAAATCATGATAAAATTTCTCATAATAGGCGATTGAATCATTTAAGATTCGGGATGAATCAGAGAAGGACTCAGAAAAATTTCAGAATCGTTCAAGTGGCAGTTGAAAGATGCTCCTTAAAAATCGAAAAATGAGCTCTAAAAAATTCACTAAGGAAATAATTTTTGTCGTTAATATTTATTCATTAACAACATTAGTTTCTTAGAAAAATAGGCCTCATTATAATTAAAAGTAACATTTATTTCATTTGAGTAAAACCTCAACTTTAACTCTAACAAAAGTTATATCTTTATCTGTTTGCTCACAGTTGACGTAAAATTAGCTGTACTAATTAAGATGAAACTTTGTAAATGTTTTACTTATGACATGGAATGGGGATAGATTCAATTTTTGCAAGGAATAAATGGCATTCAAAATTGCTTATTACTAATGAAATTTGTTATACCAAGAATGTTTTCTAATTATTCAGCTTATAGAACTACGTTAATAAATAAATAATATATGTATTATAACTAAAAAAAAATAAATAAATATTTATTATTTCTTTTTTTATGTAGAGTTATTTTTAAAAACGGTATTATTTATTTATTATTTATTTGTAAATTGTTATTTTATATATGTTGGATGTGGCCCCTCGGCCTGTCGGCTTAATAAATAAAGATAATATTAAAAATTTATAAATCTTCACGATGGGATAGGTGGCCATAGATCAGAGATATGTGAAAAGGGAGGAAGTCAGCCAGTAACTATTTTACGAATATCACAAAGGCTTCCTGTTGTTTCACAAAACCTGATGAGAGTTTAACGAAAGTATAATATTAGAGAAATGGAGTGGGGACGGAGAGACAATCCGCCGAAAAATCAGAGGGCTATGATAACCCTATTTGTTAGATTTCATAAAAATTCTTTAGTTCCTTAATGCCGCTGCAAATAGTATTTGTCAGTGATCATAAAATTGGCAACGCTGCAGCCCCGTCCTATTCCTCAGCCTCAGTACATAATTTATTTTAGATATAGTATAAATATCCATCTAAAATTTGTTAAATCATCAAAAGCGTGTCTATTATAATAAATAGAGGTAAAAAATAAATCAAATACAGTAAGATATCTACTCCATAATGAGAGAAAAGTAGTATAGTTCAATATACACAAATGTGGTTTAGAGGAATATAGGTAGGCTTCTTTAAATTATGAAGTTTCTTTATTTCCTATCACTAATTCCTCCATGTATTTTTTTTATTCCTACCTACCTAATCAATCCTAAAACTATTTCATTCAATTTAATTTTGGCACTGGCGTGTTGCCTACTCCTGAAGAGACGAAATCCTTGCATTACAAATTAGCTATCTATTACAATAAAAAAATTAATAAATGTAAAACCTTGTGTATTTCTCTTTGTTCTTCATCCCTTTAATAAATTTATAAACATAAAATCTCGTTAATTAGACCGTTAAATCGTCCTTTAGTTGTTAACAAGTGCTTTGAAATGAAACCATCTCTCCTTTCATTCTTGTTTTTTTTTTCTCTCCTTTCTTTTTTTTTTTTTTTTTCACTTATGGAATTCCTGATGTCTTTGCAAAGCCTTGTCGACCCTCTAGGCATTTATTTGGCTTTCCAAATAGTTGAACTCTCTCTCTCTCTCTCTTTCTCTCGTTTTAACCCAATTGAAATGTTATTCTTTTGCAATAAACCTGAGACAACAAATATATATGTATAATACCTATATGAGAAAAATTTAAATAAGCTTTTTTTGAAAATAAACATAACAAATCTCAGAAGTATTTCTCTATCTCATGAGAATTAATTTAATTGATTTTAAAAAAATCTATATATATATATATTCAACCAATTATAAATATATATTATGTAAATATAAATTAATTTCTTTTATGCTCTGTCCTTGGTGCAGAGGTAGAGGTTTTGCCTCCCGGACCAAATATCAGTGGTTTGAAAGAAATTTATTTATATTATAATGGCTAGCAATTAATATAAATAAAGAAGGATGGAAGCTATATGGCCTAAGATGCCGAAAAAGACAATATATTTTATTAATTTATTTAAATAATAATATTGTCTGATTTCCGATACTAAAAGTCAAGAAATTTTTTACACTAATTAAAACAGAGTATAAAGGGAGAGAAAATTTTAAATTTAATTTCTATTAAATCCCTCCATTGCCTCCTCCCTCCCCTAATTTTCACCCCACAACTTTAAATATTTGTATTTTAATCAGAGGCGTTAAAAACGCTTCATAAAATTTAATTTATTATTAGATCGTATAATTAAGCAAAAAAAAAAAACATTAATCTGATTTATATTTCGATATATAGGTAGGTAGTGCAGTAAAACAATTATTTCCTTTTTATTATCATACGACATTTCTTCATTTTTACTGATAACTTAATTACAATTTTTCGATTAACCTTTTTATCTGTTTGTGTGTGTGCAGTAGTGTCGTATCTAATAATTGAATTTCGAATTTGGTTTTCGTTCATCACGCGATCCGATTGCGATTCCTCCTCGTTTTTATTATATTTTTATTCTCGTGAATGAATTTGATTGACTAAAATGAAATCAAGAAACATAAATCAAAAGTCAGCGTTTAAAGGTCAAGATAAGCGAAAAATATAAATAAATAAAATAATTTTTCTTAGAATTGACCATTTCGCGCTGAAATATGTGTATAAAATATCAATTGGGGTCAATCATTCAATTCCGGCTTATCTATCTATCATTAATTTCCATTTAAGATGATTATTTTTTATTTATTTTTATTAAATCAAAATGTCTAGCATTTGTATAAGTAAATTGATCCCGAAAGAAAATTCATTTTCATTCATAAATTAATTTTATTTTTTGGCGTTCGGTTCGTTTAATTAAATATATATAAACGGGCATTTTTGTAAGTGGGATTATACGGACAAATGAAATGAATATATTTTCATTATTTAATTATACTTATCCTCCTTTTTACATGGGAGATCAATTATTTAGAAAACTGTTATAAGTCAATTCAAAGCAAAAAGTCAGTGATTAAATTTATTGTTTCAAAGTATAATTACATAAAAGAGATGTTAGCTTCCAGTCATGAGCAATAAAAATTTATTTATTTTATCTTGGCTACTAATTAATATAAATAAATAAGGATGGACGAAATGACTTATGATGCAGAAATAAAAAAAATAAAAATAACTTAAGAGGCATTAAATATCATAGATTTATTGAAATATAATTTTCAACTATACGAGTATATGCTAATGTTTATTTTTAAAAATGTACAAGTGAAAACGCAA
Source organism: Anisolabis maritima (assembly GCA_010014785.2). Taxonomy (NCBI): domain Eukaryota; kingdom Metazoa; phylum Arthropoda; class Insecta; order Dermaptera; family Anisolabididae; genus Anisolabis; species Anisolabis maritima. The sequence goes on from JAAAKE020124704.1 coordinate 12,283, forward strand.
ATAAAGAACGGTGTTATTTAAAAAAAATTTAAATTTATCTGGCCCAATTTTTTTCCAAAAAGTATTAATGATGTCCTAAATTCCCTAAATGAAAGTCTCTTAAATTTTCATAATGGTCGGACAGACGGACATTTCGTTATTTAACATCTGAAAGAATTAAAAAAGCCATTATAATATAAATAAATTGCCGGCTAACCATAAAAGTGATTATTTATAAATAGTTAAGACCTATCAGCATTCTTCTATCAAATTTCTTTTGGGTAAACAAATTCCTTGCAAATCTGGAAGTCTTATCTTCCGTGAATGCATTCTATGAATTAACCGTATAACATATAACGGGTGACGCTTATGACGTCACAATTGGAAAGCTTTTATCAACTATTTTATTATAAACAATATAGAGCTGACAAAGGGTGACCTAAATGTATCTGGGAATTGGTGAAGACGATTAATCGGTAAAAAAGTTTTTACAATAAGAAGGGAAAAAACAACCCCCTCCCCCTTATTTCCAAAATTTTTGATATAAAAAAGAAAGAGGCAAAATTACAATTATAAAAAATCGCGAAAAAATAACGTTATAAACATGTTTTTTTTTAATCAATATCTATATCCTTGCATTATAAAATTTTCTCTCAAGATACGACGGCATCAATAATTAAAAAAAAAAGTTAATAGTTGAAAATATTAGGGCCCTCCCTAAATCTAAAGAAAACCTAGTATAAACAAGTCGAAATAAAAGTCTGCTTTTTTGAGGTATATATTAGGTTGCGTTTATTTAGTAGTTAAATTCTTGAACCAGAATCAACCTGTACCTTCAAGCCTCGGAGGAATATCCCGCTAGCTCCCTTCCCACAATCAAGAACATAAACAAATAAAATAAATAAAAAAACGTGAAAATTTTTGAAGGGGAAAATTTTAATGACCCCATAAGCCCACTCGTAAAAAAAGAAAGATAAAGGTCTAATTTGATGAAGGTAAAGATGCCTTTGATTTTAAAAGGTTTTACCTCAATGAATAAATAGCAGTAATGGAACTAAAGAAAGAAGTAAATTTTTTCTGATGATTTGTGAAAATTAATAGAATTCTATGTATATAAATGGACAAAAAGGGTTAGGTGTTTCTCTCCACTAATTACAAATAAATCTTTAGTTATGATATATGAAATTAATGAAACTCATGTTTTTGTAACGAATGATAATATAAAGTCCGTTGCTGATCGGAAAGGTTTATCTACCATGGAAGGAAGAACAAAATTCCAAAATTTAATCAGCCTAGAAGGGGATTTTCGTTCAAACGAGCCCAAGGCTTCTCTCATCTGGGAAGAGAGAGAAGGAAGGGCAGCCCACACTCCCCCTTTCTAGACGTGAATTACATAAGAAAACATTCGGACCAATATCTATGGATAAATATTGACCAAAAGGGGGGTTGGAAAAAGTCTAATAAATATTTAAGAAAAAAAAGAAAAAATCCAATATAAGATAGGGAGTCAAGGTTCAGTAATAATTTAACAAATAATATTTACATTATTACCACTCTAGAGTATATGAGGTGCCGGATATTTAGCTGGGCTAATTAAGCTAATGGTGAGTCTCAGATTTAAAATCTAGGAAAAAAAAGGTTTGTCCAACCGTTTTAAACTGTCAGAAGCATGAGCAGTACGTGGTTTAACTATTATTCTACGCATGCGTCTGACGGTTTTAAACGGTTGAGATTCTCTCTAAGAATAAACTTTATGAAATTTTTTTGAAAAGTGGAAAGCCACTCCAAAATTATTAACAAGCTGATAGTATGATTCAAATTTTCCCCATCAAATGTTGATTTTATTTTTATTTCTAAAAAAATAAAATAAACAAGGTTTTGATTATTTTTTTTTTTATAATATATAATAATATAATTTTTTTTTCTCCGTCACTAAGCCGTTTCTCGTTTGAAAACTTGATGACGACTGTAGAAGTAGCAGTGAATTTTAATAAAAAACCCAAAATATTCTTCATTTTTATTTAACATTTTTAGGAATGGAAATAAAATAAAAAATGTCCCAAGAAGTTGAATAGCTAAAACGAATCAGAATCTGACATATATGGCTCTGTGGATATCAAGACAAGTATAACAATGGAATAAGGAGCAACCAATCAGGTGGGAACCCTCTACGATATTAGAACTCTCAAGTTTCGTTTTTAATATAATAATACCATTTAGTTTAATAAATCCGTTTAGAGAGAATAAACTCAATTGATGGTTTTATTAAATTCAAGTCGAAACGTCTCAAACTTGAGAGTTTTGATATCGTAGAGGCTTCCCTGGATGCCTGCTCCTCACTTCATTGTTAAACACAACAGCCACGTCAGTACTTGACGATAAATATAACATAAGATAGTAAAAAATACAAAATTGAGGAGTGATCCCACACCCTCAATTTTGAAATAAATCTTTAGGAGAAAAAGTTTCTTGTATCGGGTGAATAAGTTAGATGCATTTGTTTAAGAGAGAAGGAGACAGAGAGTTGGAGTCAATTTCGTGTGTGGGCCTCTAAAAAAGCTCGTCTATTTGGCACACGTGTCGATTTGGACATTAACTGCTGCCAATTCTTTCTTGGGTTTTTATGTTCTGCACACAGGTCTAGTGGTCCAGACAGATGCAGATTAAACGGATGTCGAACCTGAAGGGTCGAAAAGAGTCAGACAGGGGGGCCTCTAATAGTCCTTGTTTTTTTTTTTTTTTTTTTTTTTTTTTTAATAC
>JAAAKE020124715.1:0-15020 GCA_010014785.2 Anisolabis maritima
TCCCTTCAGTCATTTGAGGCCTCCTTATTTATTTATATTAATTGGAAACTAATATAATATAAATAAATTTTTGTCAAATCGAACCGCTGATCTTTGTAACTTAAAGCGAGACCTCTATCTCTGCATCAAGGTACAAGGTCTCTGAATCTGGGCCTATGTTTTTCACAAGATTGAGAAAAATAAAGACTGTTAAAATTTTCAAGTTTAAATTATAAACGTTACAAAACCTTGAATCAAGAGTGGCATTTTCACCTTGTTTATATTTAATATTTATTAAAGTACATCCTTATCCTTTATCAAGAAATTATTAAAGGATTTTGTTATTTCTCAATAATTCCCTATTAAAATTCTTGGAACCTAAAACAATTATTTTTTTTTTTTATTAAAAATATCTAAAAAGAAATCTTTTTTAAATATACTTCATTTATTACAAGATATTAAAAAAAAAAAAAAAATGAAAAATTGATTATTTATGAATTACGCAAATTTCTCATTATCTTTATAATAGAACCTATAAATAATAATGTTCTTATTAATGTTATATACACAAGACTATCATATTTTATAAATTTATTTAATTTTATTTATGGGTACTACTCATTTTATCTTTAAGAATATATTAATATATAGACTTTGAGTAAAACTTGGTTTATATTATTTATAACAGCCTAAAAGATAATTAATTTATTATTAATTTAAAGTTTGAATATAAGTATTAATTCTCTCCTTTACTTACCATACTCAAAGTACAAGTTAATACTCCAAGTCGTAAAACTAATTAGGATTAATGAATTAATAAATTGTCATTTTTTTACTCATATCATTGGCGAAAGGGGCAATTGTCCTTTTTTGGAATAACTTGCGCCCCAGCCACGTTTTGATTTGGTCAAAACTTTACCAATCTTGATATTAATGAACCTCCTGGGTGTAAAAAAACAGTTTGAGGGAGAGCTTTCAAAAACTGTCGCGTTAATAAAAATAAAACACGTCCCTTTACGTCACTACAGATAAATTCAATACCAGTAAAGAAGAGATTCCTAAGGAGAGAGATCAGTTTCTCTATTTCATTTTTCACCTTAATTGGTTTGTACAATTTTATTTTATTCTTCTTTAAATTTATAAATGGGAGGGAGAACATCCATTATCAACCATAATTATTTATTTCAATTAATCCAAAGCGAACTTACCTCTTAAAGCAGAGGTAAAGCACTTGCTTCATGATATATGGGTCATGAGCGATAAGATTTATTTAAATTATATTGTTTTCCAATTAATTTAAATAAATATGGATGGAGAATCAGATTGTGGAACTTAAAAATGATCGCCTTCCTTAATGTTAAAAATGTCAATCATCATCTCCTCTTCTCAGGCCATTTGATATAATAATAAATAAAATATGGCCAGATAATGGTTGCCATATAAATATAAATGGTTATAGAGCTTCAAGTTCCGAAAAGACGGGGGGTGGAAAATGTTTTTTTTTTTCTCTAGTGGATTCTAATAATTTTAAATTATGTATTCTCAGCAGCGTGTCGTCGCTTTTGATATATATCAAAATAATGCAAAAAATTGTAATGACTAAATAACTTTCGTTGACAAAAAAAATTTGCCGAGTGCTATTAAATTTAAATTAAATAATAATTAATATTCAAACTATTCGGGTCTCCCAGAAGAGCGGCAATTATTTCCTTCAAAGGCTGCATATTAGAGAGCAATGATGTAATTTAATCATATATAATTAGTCCCTAGGCCCTCCTTTAATTATTTTCGTCAGCTGATATATTTCTTTCGAGTTCGAGTGATCTCAATTTTTTAAAAGCATTTTAAGAAAATAAATTAATAATTCGGATCTCACTGTTTGTTTATTCGAGGGACTTAGTAAACCCTTTGACCCTTTCATGAGACTGAAGGTAAATATATTGACACACTTAATTAGAAACGTTTAATTTTTTATTAAACCAATCTGAACTAAAATATTGACGATGGTTTGGAAAATCCTCAAGATTATAGTTGACTATATAGACCCGGGTGGCAGTGGGACGGGATGAAGATGCCGCCGGGGTTCGAACGTGTGGCCCCAAGGAACAACAAAGTAAAATAACGACTAGTACAGTAAATGAAATGTGTTATACGTAAATCTAATCAAACGAACGAATAGAATAAAATTTGATATTTAGGTATAAAGGCGATGGCAAGATTTTGGTTAAAATCAATCAACCGTTATAATTTATCCTAAGGTAATCAAGTGATATTAAATCTCTATTTATAGATAAATTATTATGTCCTCATCATTAAAGAATATTTTTGGGAAAAGGAAAAAAAAATTCTTATTCAAAGAGCGGGCGCAAGTAGAAATAAAACCAGCTTTTAATTAGCTGACAAAAAACTAACGAAAATTTTTTTATGGGAAAAATGCCACATTGAGGTGCTGAGGAAAGTTTTTATCTCGAGTGGAGTGAAGTCGATTTATATTTTAAAGGTTAACATATAAATATTTAAATTACACCAGAGAGAAAAAAAAATGTATTTTCATTATCGGAGTGATAAAAATTATTAAAACTTTTTAAATTACTTATAATATAAAAAATAAAATATGAAGTTTGTTCTGAATTTTTATAGATATATAGGGTACTATATATGCAAAGAGATAGAGTGTGAGATATTTTGCAAATTTCCACTGATGATGAGATGAGATGACACTTTTCTCATTCTTCTTCATTTCATCATCAGATGGCTTTTGATCCTTTTGTTCATCAATTTACATCACACCAAGCCTGGGGACTGTGATGTCTGCAATTAGTTAAGTTTAAAGTTAACCCCCCCCCACCGCCCCGAATTCGCATTCCATGGCATAGCAATGGCGAGAAACGAAAAGTGGATGGGTTGGGCAGGATTTGGCTGTGCAAAAGAGAAAACACATGCACATACACAAACCCAAAGTAAAATACGATAAAGGGCTATGCTAGAGGGAGGAGGTTGGAGTATCTAGCCAGATGACCAGCGACTATACAGGACAAAGTTTTAATTAATAAATTCATTAGCATATGGTGACAATGTCGCGTATCGTTGGTAAAGCTTGTCACATCCAACCATTCCCATACCTATATATATGCACGTATATAAATATAACACACACACACACACACACACACACATTCACTATTTCCTTTAAAGTTAAGTCCTGTATTGATAAACAGAAAATTTATTAATCTAAATTAACTTTATTCGACTAATTAGTCACTCCTTTAGATAAGGTGGCAATTTTGATTTGGGAGTGATATCAAATCAACAATTAATATCAAAAATATTTATTTTTTTAAAAATTTTTATTGTATTTAATAAAATTTTTTAAATCAATATTAATTGAAAAAAAAATCTAATAATATAAAAAACATTTCTTATAGGACTTGGCCACTTATTGTGACGTTTTTTCCTGCCAACATTCATCAACTTTCATTATGGTTTTCTAAATAGGAGTTCGCAAATTTTCACTTCGAATATTACTTGCTCTTATTGAAGGTAAGAAAGGTCTAGGATCGCAATGGGTTCGTAATCAGACATGTCTTCAAATTCTCCTTAGCATTGATTAGCTTGAATAAAAATGGTCTTGGAAGAGATAGATGTAGAAAATATAAGATTATTATTTATGGATAATAAAATGAAACTTTAATGGAGAAGTGAAGGCAAGGGCAGCCAAAAAGAAAAAATCCGGAGACGTTTCGGTTCTTTTATTTTAGAGCCATCCTCACTCCTTTGATTGAATAATTTGTTGCTCAGATTTGGTCAAATAGACATTTGATGTTTAAATATGCACATTATAAGATCTATATATGAATAAAATGTGTGTAAATAAGACCCCCCCCCCCAGGACTGTTTATATTTTAAAGACGTCAAAAATATATTTCTAATAATGAATTCTTTGCTTTTACTATCCTTTCTAATATTTAAATTTAAATACTGAATAGGTTTTCTTCTTCTGAATGGTTCACGATTTAATAGAATACCTACTCTCTCGACTTAGCATATTGAATGCTTTTGGATTCAAAACAACCTCAAATATTTATGTGAATAGTTCTTTGACGAGATCTTCTCTATAAATACCATATATATTCATTTTCAAATCCAGAGAGACCATTTTGGAAACACAACCTCCCTCCCTCCTCACCCATCATCAAAAAGAGTGACTAATTAGTCGAATAAAGTTAATTTAGATTAATAAATTTTCTGTTTATCAATATAGGCTTTAAAGAAAATGAATATATAAATAAATAGAGAGAGAGATGAGTCTGGTTGGTTGTGACAAGCTTCATCAACGTTACGCGGCATTGTCTCCATATGCTAATGAATTATTAATTAAAACGCCTCCGGAAGATTAAAACTGCATTCAGAGTCTTTGTTTTTGGCTGCCCCTGCAATTATTTTATTATTCATACAGACTAATCTTACATTTCCTGCATCTATTTCTACCCCATTTTGAATCAATGCTATGGAGGATTTGAATCATTCAATTCTTTCTTACCTAATTCTAAGCTTTCAAAAAAAAGGACCAAGCACACTATTCGAACCGAAAATTTGCAAACTCCTATTTAGAAAGCTAAAAATAAAGTTGAAGAATACTTGCTTGAAAAAACGTCACTTAAGGTACAATAAATGACCAAGTCCGATAAGCAATATTTTTTACTTTAATGTTAATTTTAAAAATGTTTTTTAAATAAAATTAAAAATATTTTTTATAATAATTGATTTGATATTTAATTTGATATCATTCCCAACTCAATATTTTCAGCTTATCAAAGGTATAATATATAAATAAAGACAATTAAATAATAAATATGAGGGCGGCGTGATATGAAACGTGAGCCAATTTGCTCTATCTAAATCAACATATATTCACATAAACTCATAAATATGAGTATATATCTTGGCAGAGGTGGGCAAAAGTGGAAGCAGCTGAAACCACCATTGAATAGATTGTTATTTACGAGCAACGGAAAAGCAAACAGGACCAGGACCAGGACATGCTATTCTGGTCAAACAGGGAAGGAGGATATGGGATGCACATGTTGCTTAGAGAGGGGGCAGGGGGGAAGGTAAAAACATCCCTTTTACTAACACTACCTCTTTTGTCTGGTGGTGAGAAGAGTGATATTCTTATGGAATTGACGTCAATAACCAGGTTTATCGTTATGTTATGTTTTGTGTCCTATCTGCCTGTTTGTCCTCCTTAAGAAGGAGATTTGCAGTGAAGTCACGTAACAAATTTTGCGAGACAGAGGACAAATAAATAAATATATTATATGGTTTATTTAATAATTCAAATTTTTAAATTATATATAAAAAAAAAAAAAAAAAAAAAAAAAAAAATAATGATAAAATATTCAAAAGTTAATAAATAAAATATCACAAAGAGAAATTAATTTAAGGTTGTTAGTTCTGATTGATACTAAAACGGAGAGATAATAGAGATCTCATTATTCAAACGCTCAAATACACTGATAATCGCAACTATTGTAGGCATAGAGATAGAGAAATATAATTCATAAAGCAGATGTGTATATGCATATAAACATGTGCTTGTAAAAATTGTTTGATTAATCCTCTAACCTTCAATTTTAATGGAACAACTTTAAACTAGGATATTATATTCAAGCCGAGAGGCGAATTTCAAAAATCTTATTCCTGATCTAAAAGTAAGAAGGACAAAAGAGGCTCCCATTAATATTATTTAGATTTTCTCTTCTTATTAAAATAAAATGTCTGGTGTTGATGTTTCGGTCCCTGTTTTTGTCTCTCGGCATCGGAGACCAGATAGCAGTAAAGGATGAATGTAAGTAATGAGGAGATTAGTTATCCGCCCATATTTATTTTTTTAAATTTATTTAACCACTGGCCTTTTACTTGGGTGTAAAAACGATACAAAATATAAATTTAATGTTATAAACAAAATTGTGTAAATATATAAACAAAATACAATACAAAAAACCTTCTATATATATATATCTCTCAATTTAAAATAATTAAAATAAGAGGGGAGCAAGTGAAATGGTTATAAAGGAAGAGGTTAGAGAGAATGTTGAGTGGAAAGTAGAGATATGGTTGGAAGTCAACAAAAAAAAAAACTATTTTCGCTGACTCTTCACTTATCATCAGGATACAATAGTGCTAAAATATTAAATTAATATTGTTTTCATTCTGATTGTAAGTGAAAATAGTTTTTTTTTTTTTTTTGGTATCATCACTGAGTTTAAAGCAAATAATATTCTCAATATTGATAATCTTAAAAGTCAAGGATCCCAGGCATCCGATGAAAATTTATTTATATAATTAGGATACCAATTGATATAAATATATATTCCTAAATCATTGTATCATTGTAATTAATGTTATTATATATGTGTATTGTTTATAGTCTATATGGCCTCAGATGTTAAAAAGACTAAAAAAAAAAAGAAATTAAATAATATTGATACTTAAAACATCGCAGAAAATTTAAATAAAATGAGAGGAAGTTGCTTATCATGATTAACTAAATAATAATTATATCTAGATATAGTTTTTGTAGAATGTGATTAAAAAATTTGGAAACGATAAAAGTTGTCAACAAGGAGTTCCACATATATATAACCCTCACAATAAATATACTTATAATCTTCTATATTTTTCTATCTCTATATTTTTTTAAAAACTATTTATTTTATTTTTAAGATTATTAAGATTTTATTTTTAGTCCCTTCGGCATCTGAGGCCATATAGACCTTAAACAATTCATGTATTAAGTTATTATCATCCAGGCATATTTATGTACATCAATTAGTATCCAATTGGTATAAATAAATTATCATGCCTAGGATCCGTACCCTCATCCCTTACCTTTGAAAATTATTAATAGTGTAAATGTCATTATCTTTAAACTCTCAGTCAGGGGGAGGGGGGGGGGGGGGGTGAAAGTTCAATGTGTCTAAATCTCTCTAACCTCTAATGTTCTTTTTTTAAATATTTTATATTTTCAGGTCAGGAGTGAAATAAGGTTAAGTATTTTTTCGTACATTATTCAAGACCTAAAACTGCATCTATGACTCGGTTCTATTATTATAAAATGTGTTTTCTCTGAGAGAAAAGATACTCGGGTTTTTTTTATTATATTGCTCGTTTTTTTTTTTTTTCTTTTTTTTTTTTTAATAAAAGCCATTTCTTTATAAAAAAAAATTCATACTAATAAGTTCACAATTCTTACAAAGAAATATATTACTTTTTATAATCGTTAAAAATAAGTATTTCTGATTTAATAAAGATACTGGATAAACTCAATAATTATTTTTGCACCCTTATTACTCTTTATAGAGATCAATTGAATATTTGGAAGCAAAAGGAATGTTACATTAATCGTAAATGCGACATACTCAGTTCAATTATACTTCTGTTTCATTGACTTCAGAATCATCGCTCACTTTTTATGTGTATATTTACCATGTTTAAATAATATTATTGTAATTATCGACCTTCAGAAAAAAAATATTGGATGTGAAATTGTTTTATGATAAACAAAAGGAATCAGAGATAGGAGTTGAATGTTAATTAGGTTTTTTGTCATTAACCGGTGTATATAATATTTACTTATTATCAGGCATATTTATTCACATCAATTGGTATCCATTTGATATAAATATATTTTCATCGCATGACCTGAGATCCGAACTCACACCCCTTAACTTTGAAGATTATCAATATCGAGAATAACAATACCTCTAACCCCTCATTAGATTATACCTATGCCCAACCCCATCCCATTGTCGTAATTGTGCTTCTCCCCATTTACTAAACATATAAATAAATAGCAAGTTCATTTATATTTTCAGGAAGAACATCTCGGTTATTTAAAAGATATCGTATTTTAAATTCGGTAAAGTTCTTTTGTTCCACCCAAATAATACATTTCTTTAATTTTTTTTATAACCATTAGAAAAATAAATAAGATCAATGATGCCGGGTACTAAAAAAAAATCTCGCATCCAGAGATAGCAATTAATCATTAATTAATTAATCAATGACAGAATTCGGTTTAAGGAATGTGTCGCCATTCACAAACTAGTCAGACGAGCTGTATTATAGATAGCTTATGCAGGCCTTTATATTATCAATCAGAGAATTTGACAAAAACTGTCATTGAAACTTGTTGAATAATAAATAAAGGAATAATGCCATTAGGATTTATTCTTTTTCTCAATAATTTTGTCCATTCTTATTACTTGATAGACAAAACCCTTAAAAATAATTATAAAACACTTTTAAAGAATCTATTAATTTTAAGAGAGTAAAATCGAAAAAATGATCAGAAAATTGTTTCATGTGGATAAGAATTTTCATTCAATTATATATCTTGATTTGTCAGTTAAATGATCGAAGTCGTAATTAAAATTTGTCTTGTTCCCTTGGAGCAGAGATAGAGGTATTGCTTCATGATCTAAGCGTTAATGATTCGCTTTTCCTAAGCGATAAAATTATTTAAAATTATTTTAAATATGAATAAATATGAATGGTGTCTAAATGGTCTAAGATGCTGATTAAGATTTAAAAAAAATTAATTTTTCTTAATTTCTTTACTTCTCTTGCAACCATAACGCCTAATTTATAAATTTTAATAATTATTTGTTCATTTTTTTAAAGTCTTTTTTGGCATCTGAGGGTGAAGAGGCCCCGTCCATATTTTTTTAAAATTAATTAGAATTCAATATAAATTAATTTTAATAAACTTAATCGCATAGGGCAGGAAGCGAACGTGAAGGGCAAGGACTCTGAATTAAGGGTCAGAGGCAATTAATAATTAATTAATTAAAAATTAATTAATAAATGATTACCTATATCTTATATATTTTATTAATTAAGGAATCGTTCCTCTCGAGTACTTTTATAGTAAGTTAAAGGAGATAGATGATAAAAGGAAAAATATTTCCACAAATGAAAAACTAGTCCAACAGACAGACATTCAAATAAATCAATTCAACAAAAAAATCGGTCGGTAGGTTTTTTTTCCTCCCTCTTATTGAAAGAATTCACCAGTTTTTAGATTCTTTTGATTCTTTTATTCAAATTTCGAACTTGGTCCTACTTTTCGTAATGGATTGTTTTTTTTTTTTTTTTTATTCTATGTAAACCTATATACATGGTGATTCGTGTTTCACTATACACAATTATTTCTAATTAATTAAATTAAAAAAATATTCACCATAACAAATTTTTTAATTGTATATTTCCATGTTAAACATGCTATTTTTAATTAATATATTAGTGACACGTTTTATATATTTATAATATTAATTTATGATCTATAATCTTAGCATAATTTATGCGTTTCGTTAGGATATTTCAAAACAAATTATCTTATATTATTTAACTTAATTAGGTTGACATATTTTAATTTAATATAAAAAATTACAATAGGTTTACCTTGTTTTAAATGAATTTCATTTTTTTTTTTTCATCATATGTATGTAACAGATGATGTAATGATTTGAATTTTGATGATGATGGCAATTAAATCTGGTTTTTATACGTCCTCGCCCTCTCCACAACTCTCACGGATAAACCAAAATGCATAGTACAGAGAGAGGGTTGAATACTCTACTATTAATTTCACCAAAGCAAATCAGTCGTAATTGGTGCTTTGGATGAAGAAGTGTGTTTAAATGTGACGTGATTTGGCCTGGTCCTGTGATCACATTAAATCACCCATCAGAGAGAAGCTTAATTTGGTTCAAGAGGAGAGATTTTCCCGTTCATCATATATCGGCTCTTTTTAGAAGCTCGAACAATATATATATATATATATATATATACCTGGGTTGATATGATAACGCCTCGGGAACAAGTTCATAAAACATAAAACACTAAGAAGAAGAGTTTCGCTTGCGAAATTGCTCAAGTTTGAAGTGATTTAATGTTTGGAGCCCTAAAAGTGGAAGGGGGTGAAGGAAACTAAGTTCTCTCTCTTTTCTTCCATTATGGACATACGTAAACCAAGGACGTCTTAAAATATTTTGAGAAGATATCAAGTCCAATTACAGAATTATATCTTATTGAGTTATATAAAAGAGAAGGGAGATTTTATTTTTATAAAAAAATCCCGGTTCAAAGAGTAGAAGCTTTAGAGAAGCAAATAATCAAGATCGATTGACGTTTTTTTTATATTTGATCTCCTAAGGCTTTAATATAGTAATATTAAAAAATAAATTAAAAAAAAAAGTTTTTTGATATATTTATCTTAGCGAGAGAGAAGAGGCTTGCTTCTTAATATTTTGAATTATTCAATGAGATACATCTAAAATGGAAATTTTTTATAATTGTAATATATATTTTGAAATATTCAAAATTAAAATGAGATATTATACTTTTGTATATTGATCCAAAGAAAATAATCGATGTAGCCATTGCAAAAACTCACAGATTATTGAATAGTGGAGAATTAAATCGATTTAAGGATTTTTATGAAATTTCGTATTTAAACTTCAGACAATTTAATCAACTTATGATTCAACGTGATGACTAAACTCTCTTTTCTTTTAGGCGTACTTGTACCTGTACCTGTATCAAATTAAGATCTTTATGTCTGAGATTATATAAAAATCGGTTCAACCGAATTTCTCCTATACCGAGAGGTCACGCTAAAAATAGTTGAATCATGTTAAAAATAATCTCCTATTAATCTGTAAATCTCCAAAAGTCAAAATTTGTAACATTACAATGGCTTCTTGTTCGATAAGAACGAATACTCCAATTTTTTTTATATTAATTCACATCAATTGAAATATATGTCATCAGATATATATAATTATTATTCAAAAAATAAATATTTGTTAGCATATACACTCGAATAAAATATAATCCTCTACTTTCGTTTTTTGGGCATATCTTCACCAAACAAACATGAGAAGAGAAAAAAGAAAAACTTCCCTTACAAGTTTTAAGATTTTGGAAAAAAAATATTTATAAAAGTGTAGTGTGAAAACCTCCACTCGGGCACGCATGCGTCAAGAAATTCGTGTCGAAATCTTTCCTCTCTACTGTTACAATATTGCAATTCTTCCCTCTCGAATGAAGTATATAATTTTATGTATCATATTTGTATGCAACTTACTGGCTATGCCTTGAGGATGGTCGCATATTTGAACGAAACGCTGGTTTGATTGTCAATAAACGGAATATCACCTAACTATCACGGTCTTTCAATTTACTTTATATTACAATATCTACTCAGCCAGGGATTCCCAACCGGGGATGTTTGAACCTTCTGATGGAGTGAAAAATCATTCTTAGGGCGAAGAAGTCATTTTAATTAATAATAGTAATTTAAGGAGAATTATGAATTATTATTATAAACTCATTTTTACCATCAAATTAATATATATATATATATTTGTATTGAGTGTGAAGTTTAAATGATAAAATTTTAGGGGTTCAATACATAATTTTTATTAAAGTAAAGTTCATTTATATTTAATAAAAAATAATTATGATATTAAATGTTAATGAAATTTAACATAATTAGAATTTTATAAAATTTAGATTGGTTAACAATCGCTCTTTTCTTTTGGTTGAAAAATGCCAAAAAATTTTTATAAAATTGTAAAAAAGCATAATTTATCTGTTGTTTGCTCGACTACAAGTATGTTAAACTCGCGGCCCCCTAAGCAATTCTTTGTGGCCCTAATAGGGAGTCACATATATTCAAAGTCAAAAAAAAAAATTGCTTAATAACACAAAATTCAAATAATAAGAGAGTCTTCCAAAAAATAAAAACCTGAGCAAAACCCCAAGCAAAACATTTGAAAATTGTATGAATGCAGACCAAAAAATTACTTTATAAAAACCAATCTTGAGGTATCTTGTTGTTGGACAATAGCAGAGCTTATGCATAATGTTTTCTTTTATATAAAAAAATTATTTTATACAAAAATAAATTTTCTTATTAAAAATGAAGTCTATATTCTCCTTCTTACAGATGCATTCCGTTTCGGCATATCTAGCATACCATTCATTCATTCTTTATATAAAAACCTCATGCATAGGACCTGCTATTATCCAATAACAAGATTCTTCAAGTTTAGATTTTATAAAGGTTGAGCCTCAAAGCCCCCTAAGAATCCTGGCTATCTTTGTGGGTTTTTTTCATGTTGTTTAAAAATACAATGTCCTGTATTCTAAGTGATGCATTTTTAATAGTAAAAATTTTTGTGGGCTGCTTGAGATATTATTTAATTGAAAGTGGAGTGCGAATTCAAAATTTAACACCCATGCTCTATCTATATACAGGGTGTCGTGAAAGTACTTATTTTTATGAAATTAGACACTTTAAAAACTCAAGTCTATTCATATTTATCATGTTTAAAATGTGCTAAAAATTTTATTTTATATATCTACGGGGTGTTCCAAATTCAAAATTTTTATTTATCAGCAGTCATTTGGATTGCCCGTGTAGAACCTCGACTTTGGCCACCGCGCTCGTGGGAATTTAACCCCTTGGATTTATTTGCATGGAATTATTTAAAAACAAAGGAAAAATATCACTAGTTAACCTGAAATTAAAGAACGTATTCAGGAGATAACGTGTGAAATGCTTCAAAATGTGTTTTGCAATGCTAAGAAAAGATTTAAAATTTGCAGGAATTCGGATGAAGCACATGTTGGAAAGTTTTCGATAAAGTTTTGTTATAATATAAGTTATGTTTCTTTTTTTTTCTTTATTGTTTTTTTTTTAAATGCATTTATCTATCTTTTTTTGTAATCATAATTGAGTGGCAAAAATAAACATAAAATTGTTTTTATTTTTTAATCTACTAAAAAATAGACTTTTAATTCCGGAACATAAAATAAAATTTTAGAACATCCTGTTTATATAAAAATTAAATTTAGTACTCTTTTAGCACATGATAATCATTAAGAGACTTGAGGTTTTTAATTTCACTTTTGGAACACCCTGTATAACCTTTTTTTTTTGTAATCTTTAATTTCATCAAAAGCATAAATGCTATTCGCCTTAAAAATATTGGAATAAAAAAAAAAAGGCTAAATTTCATTCATGGATAGTTTTAAAGTTTATGTGCCGAGAAAAAAAGAAATATAGAAGACTGTTTGTTTAGAAGGGATCCTTGGGGAGTTTTGGGGAAGCGAGTTAGGTGATGACTGAGAACTCCCGGCTTAACAAACTGAACAAACAAAACACATTAAAAATTATATTTCTTTCTCTCTACGTGATTTGAACTTGGAGTCTAAACATTAAATTTTTCGTCTTAAAAAATACTCATAAATATTTTGACTTCTATTTTTTTTCCCTTTAATGTTCGTTGGTTGTTGAAAAAATAAATATTATCAGAGCAGGTGTTGATCTTTATTTGGAGTTTACTTTAATCGTTAAATGTCATCACATCTCTTTTTAAGTATTAATTTTTTTTTAGGGAAAACCGACAAAAAAAATCATTCTCCGTTTAATTACCCCTAGTGTATCGTGCACTGATGACACACATCAAACCCCATCACCGGTTTCGGGCTCTAGACCAATCCCTGTGCACTTATTTGAGAGTCAGAGGTACTTCATCGTTCTCCGAATTCCAACACAACTACTCACATCTATCAAGTAGTATAAGAAAATAAATAAATATTTGTAGAATATTCAAACATTCATAATTGTCAAGTAAAAAAATAAATTTGAATGTCTTAAGCTTGTGATTCTTTATTTTAAAAAAGTTTATTATTTTAATTGGTTCTTGCTTGAAGTAGATGGTAAGACCCTTGACCTTGGAGTTCAAAATAATTGAAATTAATTCAAATGATATAAATTTGAGTGCGTATTTATTTTTTAGGAAAAAGAAGTTTATTTTTATTATTATATTATTGTAGATAATTTGTGGTTAGTGAGATGACACCATATTCAGTACTCACAGAGAGGCAAAATATATATCCAATTTGTATGCTGACTCCGCAAAAGCAAATCTAATATAGCTTATTCTGATTTTAGTTGTTTGTTATTAACGTAAAAATATCCTAAGAGATCAAAGATAATAAATTGGACAGGATGAAAATAGGAAAAGGTTATAAATTATAAACAGCGAACAGGTAATTGAGTTGAATATACAAATAGAGCAAATCGTATTCGACAATTCTAAGTCAGAGTCGAATTTAAAATTCGATAGAAAGAATATATTAGTATATAAGTTGTTTAATAGGTAGTGACATAACTTTAACTTATTATTTATGGAGGAACGGGCTAGCTATCTCATAAATACATTTATGGTACAAAAACTTTTCTTTTTTTAAAATAATAATTTTTTTTTTATAAATAAGGTTTCTCTAAAAGTGACTGACACGTACAGTACGTAAACAAATATATCATATTTTAGGGATAGTGGGATTTACAATAAATAATAGAATAGAAAAAAAAATCATCGGGTAATTTATATAAATAGTATGCTCTATTGTTTTATTAAATAATTCTATTTAATAAGTAAATTTATCCCAAGCAGAATTTATTTAAAGCAATTGGATACCAATTGATTAAAATAAATATGCCTGGATAACAAGTATCGTAAAGAATAAATCGGTAATGGTTTAAAAGTCTATATGGCCTCAGTTGCCGAGAGACTTAAGATTAAAAAAAAAAAAGAAAAAAAAGTAAATTTATATGATAAGAATAAATGTGGGCTAATATGATCAAATTTCTTATAAAGAAAATAAAATTATATATTCTCCAAGTTTAAAACTAATAGAGAAATAGATGATGAATGTTTAAATATGAAATGAAGATGAAAAAAGAGAAACAAGGCGGGAGGGTATCCCCAGTACTTCGTTTTCCTTCCCTATCCCACATATTAACTGGCATCTACACATTCCGGAATAGTCCACTTCGGGTCGGATCAAAATTTTGAAGAATATAAATAATAGTGCTATCATTTTATTCAACAATTAGTTTTTGAATTGAAAATATTTTTTTTTATTATTAATCCTCACTAATTTGTTCTGCTTGATAATAA
>JAAAKE020124726.1:0-15019 GCA_010014785.2 Anisolabis maritima
CGTCGAGTTAATCTCAACAATCAACGCGGACCAACCCCGGAAAACATCATTCCACATATATATATATATATATATATGTATAAATTTTACTTGGAATTGGCAGAGTGAGGGAGGGAGGAAGAATCTTTCTTTGCCCCTTTCTCTGTCCCCATTCTCTTCCAGAAAATTACATCTAAATTATTTGGAAACATTTTTTCCATCAAAGAGTGACTTTTGTTTGTTTCTATTTGATTGAATTAACAAAAAAAAAAATAAAAAAAAATAAATAAATCAGTTCTACAAACTTTAAATCACCTCTGAAAGTTGATATATAATTTGTTTTATATATAAAAAGAAAAACTTTCTTTCATCATCTCTGAATATAATTAAATTAGATTATTAACTTAGAAAAGGAATTTTTTACCAAGTTGAGAAAAACAATATTTTAATTAAGTCTTTTCTTGGGAGCATAAAATATAAATAGGACCTAAACTGTAAATATATTAATATTTTTTATGATATACATTAATAGTGAGATAATTAACTATCATATTTCATCTTGTTTGCTTTTCAAAAAATCTGGTGAATCAAGAACTCATTCATTGTTCCTGTTTTAATGCATTATGATCAAAATATATTTTTTTAGAGTTTTTGGGCATTTGAGGCCATTTAAACACCATCTATATTTATTTAAATTAATCGGTAGCCAATATAATTGAAATAAATTTTATCATGAAGCCAAAGTTCAACCTCTGCTCTAAGGGGGAAGGAAACACAATATAGTTCCCATACATTGACGCCAGTAGAAAATACCCTAGAACAAATGAAAAAACCTGGTGTGACTAAATAACAACTTTCTTTTACCTACTTAGTTAAGAAAAGGTATATCAACACCCAGAGGATTAATAATCGTACCACCAATTTTTTCATAAATGAAATCAAATATATATATTAAATATTTATAAAAAATTAAAAAAAAAAAAAATAACGGTAACTTTCTCAGTAGCCAAGAAGAGGTTAAATTGGGCCTGTGTTACGTCTCCTGGTTATTACCATTTACCAGGCGCTTGTAAGTATTTAATTAAATATTTAATTTATAGTTAGCTTTATTCATTTTAGGAAATATACATAATATTAGCATAGCTAAGAGAAATTTAAAAATTTTAGCATATTTTTGTTAATTTCACTATCCATAGGCATGTAAATGATCTTTTTTACTTTCTCCTTTATGTAGTTTAAGGAATATATTATAATTGTCCAAAAATTCGACCTCGAGATTTTGATTCTCCTTGATGTTTAGGACCTTCCTGAGACCAAAAATTTTTTGAATTATATTTCTGTTTCTTTGTCTGTGTGTATATTGATCAACAAGAAAACTCGAGCACGCTGCCTTTCAGCAAAATCTCAAATATTTAACAACTTTGGAACTATTTCTGGCCACTGGAAGTTTATTTTTCTAAAAATCGTGTCAACTTCCTATCCCCTTCAAAAGAAATGGGACAACCTGTATTTTTTGTTTTGTCTTAATGGATAATTAGGAGAACTACATGCAATTCAAATTCATCAAAATTCATATTCCTTTATCTGTTATTAAATTTATTATTTTCGGATTTCATGAACGTCTTCTAATTCCATTAAGACGAAACAAAAGATGCAGATTGCCTAATTGAGGAGGGTAGTATATGTCTGTCGGAGAAGTCGAGGGGAGGCCACTCTCATTTTATTTTGTAATATCTTATATAGATCTATTATATTTGGTATTTTAAATACATTCATGGTCATTGACTCATCTCTGCCTTTCTTGATTTGCAGGTCGGAGCCTGCAGGAGACGCAATTGAAACCAGTCGCTTAGGTCCTTGGCTTCCTCAGTAAGCCGAGAGGCGATCTGACGTTCACATCACCCCTGCGCTACTCAGCGAATTTGCCCATTTTCTACGAGTTTGTAAGTATATATTTAATTTATATTTATTCATTTTAATAGACAGAAATAAAGATTTTGGTGGAGAAAGTGTATTGTATGCTTAAAAATTGTTTATATTCTACAAATATCTTTTGTTTTGAAATATGAATGGAGAGACATTATGTGGCTTAAAATTTTTTTATTTCTTTATCGGTGTTTTGGTGACTGATCCTCATCCTTTTTCAAGCCAAGTGGTGGTGAATTTTTTTCATTAAACAATTTTTTACTTTTCTGTATTATGATCATGAAACCCTCTCTCTTAATTAAAAAAAAATATCTGTACTTTTCAAGTTAAAAGGACCCCAAAAATGCAAAAAAAATCTTAATGTGTTTAGCTTTTATTTTGACTTATGTCTCTGGAGCCAATCATAGGAAAAGGATGAGACTTAACTTTTCAGCCCTAGGAGTGCCTGAGAAAATTTTAAACTTTGAAGCGAGTCTGTTTTCAAGGGGCGATAAAAACAGGTCCCTCCCCCCTATATTTATCGCGTACCATTATTTTAGCCTCTGAGCCAAATCTTTTGAAACTCTATGATAATAATTAATAATAATAATTGTCATCAACTCTGGACCAATTTCCATAACAATCAGTCTAGTGGAAGTGGATTTATTTAAAAAAAAAAACAAATTGGATAAGTTAATAAACATACGTCATCATTGAGACAAAACTGAAATTTTATTTAATCTTTTTGGCTTTTTTAAATTCATTTAACATAAACTAAAAATGAAAATAAAAATCACCAGAAAAAGCCAACCTTATTCCCATTGGAAATGTTTAGCATGAAAATGTGTAGGAAAAGCTTGCAAATAACTTGCGTATTTCTATTATAAGTCTATAGTACTTATAAATTAGGCTTATTTATATACCATTTGGTTTAAAGAAATTTGAATCGGTGAGTCTGGGAACCGAACTCTAGTCCACTGGTTTTCAATTTGAGATATCATTGACATCACTTGCGACCTCTGGGTGCCGGACTTTCAGTTTATTGAATTTATTATTTATTTTATTTTTTAAACCTTAAAAGAATGCATTACTCGGATATATTATTATTATTATTTTAAATCTTCTCTTGGATTCTCAAGGATTTTTATTTCTTTTTTCCAATTGATTTTTTATCAAAATTCTGCAAGTTCATGCAAGTGTCTCTTATCTCCATTCGATTGGAATATAAGTTGCCTTTTATTCTAACTTTGTCCTTTAATTGCTTTCACTGGAGAATACATAGGTGTAATAATTATTCTTATCATTCCTTTATTATCTCTCTGATATATTTTCATACTCATTCTAAATATTGAAATTAAAAATTTTTTCAATTTAATTCAACTCAATAAAAGATTCTTGTTTGGAGAGAATGTTTAAATTAAATATTTTTATGAAGTGAGATGAAAAAATATATTTCATTTTATTAATAATACTAATAATAATAAAGCAATTTATTTCCTATACTATATATATAAGAAATTAAGAAGGTACATAGCTTAGCCTAAAAAAAACAAATATAGGTTCTCCCTATGGCAAGATATAATTTAAGAATAAAAAAACATTTTATTTTATTTATTTATTAGTTATCAAAGTATAGATATTATTAAGACGAAGAAATCCGACCCATATAATTTATTAGATCAGAAACGATGTTTCGGCCCTAGGTTTAGACCATCTTCAGGCTTTTAAGATCAATAATTTTAGTGATAAAATGTTTTTCATTTGCCATGAAGATACTCTACTTGGGAAGACTCCGCAATGTTTTTTTCATTGTTGGCATTGTTGAAACTTCCCAAATAAAATATCTTGATTCTAAAATAAAAACATTTTATTACTTGAATGATTTACCTTAAGAGTCTGAATATGTTCTCAACCTTGGGCCAAAACGTCGCTCCTGATCTAAAAAATTAATTGAATCAACTGGAGAGTAGGGGGGCTGGCCAAAAAACACTTCTAAAATAAACTTAAAATAAAAAAAAAATTAGAAAAGTTTTGGATTTTTAATACGAGCCACTTAGAAAAACTAATTCGAAATGCTATATAATAAAAAATTTTTCACCCAAACAAGAATCCTGGCTACGCCATCCTGTGAATATTATTTTTCATTTGATTGAACTAATTTTTCATTAAGTCTCTTCGGCATCTGAGATTTTAATCAATATATTTATTAGGCATATTTATTTACATCAAAATTGAATATTAATTTATTACAAAGCGAGATTCAATTTTTCTTTTATTTTAATGCAATATATATAACTAATAATTAATTTAAATTAAAGCTATTTTCTCGCAGAGTTTTAATCTTAATATAAAAATTCATTTTATTAATTTCAAATTTCAATATTTGTAATATACCAGCCAGTAATTTCATTGGATTTTTTTATTTTTTCTTACAAATTATATTTTTATATAATTTATTATCGCAACTTCACTGACTAAAAGAATGAATATATATATTTAGTTATTTTCTTCACTATAATAATGTGAGAAATGAACCAAGAGCTAAAAGTGAAGTTTTTCTATTTCAGATGATTCCAAATTTCATAATTTTATATCAACACTGAATTTTTATTTTTTTATAGCTAATTTCGTTTTACAAAATGACCACTTTGTCAGCTATGATGGACTTAAAGAAAAATAATCAGATTATTTTTCATGAATTTGTAATTTTTTCAAAATCTTTATCGAAGGGGTGAAATGGTTCCGGAATTGGTCATTTTTAAACATGGTCTCTGATTTTTATCTAATGTAAGGTGTACAACATTTTACTCATGTTAATGATATTATATTTGCGTTATCACGATTTTGAGAATGCTTCAGGCAAAGTACCACTTGAGGGAAATATCCCAAAAGTTGAGAGGATTTATGTTTTTTCTATAATACACATATGTGAAAATTTAGTATATCTATGTTAAAGCGTGATCGAGTTATCGTATTAACGAACATACACACAGACACAATTCGAAAAATGGTATTTTCGGACTCAAGGAGGCTCAAAAGGTCAAGAACAATCCAAATCTCGAGTTCCAATTTTTGGACGATTACAATACTTTCCCGATACTACGTAAAGAAAGTAAAAAGAGAAAAAAATTAATGCATGCCCACTACTAGAAAAAAAGGCGTATTTTTAAAATAATTCTCTTTGATTTGCCAGCCCTCCAATATCAAATATGTCTCCTGCTTTTGGAAAAGGTAACCAAACCACCATTGATAGAATCTCCATGCGGCCACATTATGATTGCCATATTTGAAATAGTCAACGAGAGAAGTGGAAAGGGTTGATGATGGTTGGTTGGTTGGGTCATTGGTATATTGGTCTGGATGTATGTTTCATATTGCTCCCACCCTCTCAACATGCTGAGATGGAAATTCCATTGGAATGTAGCTGGCAGCTCGGCAGAGAGGGTCGCTCGTTTTACTCCCTCTGTTTGCGCCAGATGTCTGCCAAACCAACTCGAAATGGGTGCATGTCTCCATATACGCGTGCGTGCCCCCCTCCCCTTCTAAGCTAGAAGATTAATTTTGTAAAAGCAACCGCCGAGTTAGAGTCAAGTAAAGGACCCGGGGTTCGATTCCCAAGCTCAGCGCAGTCGATTCGAGTGCAATTAAAACACACCCTTTTGGCTGGAACATGTTCCACTCTCTCGGCCTGTACATGATCGCCCTTCCCTCCCACACACAAAGGGCACCAACCAGCCCTTGGTAGAGATTTCATTGGAACTGCTCTCAAATTCACTCATTCCATTATACATATATGCATTTTAATTAATTCGGAGATTGTTCAAAATCACCGAGGGGGAAAAAAAACTACAAGGGCATGCATATGGTGGCTTCATCATATATCATGGTTGTAAATTTCATACATGATTTTTTTTTTTAAAAATTAAAAGATTAGAAAGATAAGAATTTCATAATTTATAAAATAATTAATAATAAATTACATATATACACTAGCTCCATGATAAATAAGAAATATTTAGAAATAATACGAAAAAGAAGGCAAAGATTCTCTGTTGGTCTTTAGTTGACACCTTTATTTTTGGGTGTCCTCTTTATTGACTAAAATCTGGGGGCTTTTGACAGTAATTGAAGCAACAACTCAACACTCCAATCGAAATAAATAATTTAAAAATTATTTAAATTACATGACTTCAGATGACGAAAGTCAAAAGGAAAAAAAAATTTTCAAGAAAATAATTTAAATTTTTTCATTTTCCATGGGGCGTATAAATTCTTTCGATTTTGCTTCTTGATAGATTTTTGAATTAATTTCTCTTCGAAAAATCTCACCACTTATGCGTATTTATTAATTTATTGAAAAAAGAAAACACTGATATGTCGTCTATTCTATAGGAGCAATTAATCGAAACATCTGGTCATTTGGGTTGCCTGCCTTCCAGAAAGCTAAAGCGAACTAATTTCTTTTGATTGATAATTAAAGGATTAAAATAATTTTAATTTTTTAATTTTTGGTATCTTATGTCATAATAACTTGCAAACAATTAAATTTTTATAAACTGGAAGATCTTGGGTTGTGTAAGTAGTGGAAATATGGAGAAAAATTTGCGTAATAAAAGACGTCAGGTGGAGCAGTTAAATTGCTGATTGTTTTTTCCATACCGCCATTAATTATTATTATTAATTTTCGATAACTGTTATCAAGACATATTTATTTATACCAAATGATTTATATAAATTTTTATGAGATTGACTTTTTCATGTTGACCCTCCTACTTTACATCTGCGCTCAGTCTTACTTTTTATGAAAATTTATTAATCTTATGGACAAATAAATTCTTGGTAGGGGACACATAGAGGGTACACTGAAATGAATTTTTTCTCAAATTATAATGAAATTTTATATTAATCTAAAAATTAAATTATTTCATTTGTTAGGAATGAGGGAGACCCTGGAGATAAAAAAAATCTCATTTTATACCAACGACCTTTTTATTTTTTAATCCTTGCAATTCGTTAAAACTCACTCTCTCTGTTTTCATGTTAGTTTTAATAAACAAGTTGTAAAATAAACAAAATTGTTGGATCTTAATTAAAATCAACTTATCAGAGAAAAACAAAATTTGTTTACTTCAATACGAAATATAAACTTGAAATAAATAAATAATAGAACAAATTAAAGTTTGTTTAATTTATCGTTATTTTTAAATTAAATATTCTTCTTAAAAAAATCTTAGTTGAATCACTTCAATTGATTCACTTGAGCTGGGAAATAACAACCGATTATCTCAACTTGTTTATTAATGATAATAATTCCCTACTTCAAAGAAATAATATCTGCCTTTAGAGATCCTTCCAGTTCAATAAATTTCCTAAAATCAGTAAAAGAAGAAGCCATAGTCCAGCTGCAACAATACATCTCAGCTGCCAACATGAGAATATAGTCCAGTCATACCCCAAATTCATTAATTATCTCACAGCAACTTTTTAGATTTTTTTTATTGTATTGTTTTTAAAGTTTTTGTTTTTGTTAAATATTTTATTTTCTTTTAATGAATTTTTGCAATCATTTTAATATTGTTAAATTTTTGAATATATAATTTTATTTATTTTTATTTTATAGTATTTTTATAATCCTTATAGCCTTGGAGCCAAAAGGAAAATAATAATAATTTTAAAAAAATAATGATAATAATAACGTGGGGAAGGAAGCAGAAACCCATCCCAATATAATAATTAAAAAGTTTATCCCTAAAGTAACAAATTAATGCGAGCCCTTGACCCGAATTTCTATTGCAACCACTTAAGGTCTTTTTATCCATTCTTTATTCAAATTTTTAACGAATGAACAGCTGGGGAAGGCACAGGGCTTGTAAGTATAAATAAACAAATTTTTACAAGTGTTTGTTTCTCAAAACTACACTTGTAAAATACAAGAAACCAGGGAAAATTGCCTTTTGTTACGAGGGTTGCCTTTTATATTTCGGGATTTGAGATCAAAAACAACTTTTTTTGAAGGCCAAATGTTCATGCAATATTGAATGTATGCCCAAGGATACCTCAATCTCCCGATAAGTCACATGACGATCTTGCAGTATCAGTTCACGCATCAATGTTTTCCGGAACAGCAACCGATTTTGGTCGACCTTCACGAAATTCGTCCTTAACCGAACTACGGCCACGATTGAAGTCGGCAAATCATCGATAAACAGTAATCCATAATGGTGCTTCATCGCCAAAAGTCGAATTAAATTCATCGATGCACTGTTGTTGGGTTAATCCACGTTTAAAGTTGTAAAAAATACTCGCTCGAAATGTTCACGATTTAATTCCATTTTTAGCGGAGATGATTTCAAGTTATTGTAAACTACACAAATAGCGCTCGTATGTCAATACGTTCTGAGTTCGAATTTCATCAAAAATGTCAAACTTTACGATAGAAGCGTCAGCAGCACTAGTTTAGCGCAATCCCGAAATATAAAAGGCAACCTTCATATATTTTATTAACAATTGAAGAACTAACGTCACACTTAGTTTTTTCTCATAATCCAAATATACAAACTGGTGCATTGAGGGAGAATGTCCGATACACAGCATCTATCTTACAAATTCCCAATTGGCTTGTGGACAAAATATTTTTCAACAAGTTTTATTGGAAAAACGAAGAATTCGATACCAGATTCGAAAACTAAGTAAAAAAATAGCAAAAAAAAGAATAAAATAAAGATAGAAGCGAAGTCACGAGAGAGATTGAGGTTTGAGGAGAGATGAGTTTGTTGAGGAGCAGAAGCCGACAACACGAAGACACCATACGCATTGTGCGTGCGAGCTCTACAAAAAAAAAAAAAGTGGCAAAGATTTAGAACAGTAGTGCCAACTCTCTCTCTTCCTTTGCCAATTTTCCCGGAAAAATCAGACTGGAAATTGAAATAGAAACGAGCATTCGGAGAATATGTTTTATTAAATAGAAAAATGAAAAAGCAAAAAAAGAGTTAGGTTTCTGTATAATAATAGAGCACAAAAAAAAAAAAAAAAAAACAAGATATATATTTTGAAAAAAGAAAAAAAAAGTTGCGTAGTGGCATATTCATCGAAGAGGTCGATCTAGTATTCATACTTTTTTTTTTTTGAAAATATTTGCATATTCTATTTATCTTTTCATTTTTTCTTATTCTCAGAGCCCCATTTTCCATTTAAAATCTCGAACTATCATATCCTCCGCTCTTGATACCAGTTTTCGTATACAAAGGTATTTTCCAAAATATTGATAAATAAATATTTTACAAACATATTTGTAGAGGAATATGAAATCTCTAATCCAAAATTTGGAATATGAAAAAATATTTATTTAAAAAATAGATATTACCGAAAATTAGCTTAGAATGAAGCTAAAACTATTTCATCATGACCACTGGTTCGCTTCTGGCCCAGAGCGTTAAAATGTATTTAAATCATCTCTTCATTTGTGTAAGCAAATGATATGCTGGGGTCATTCCAGGGAGTAACTTTCATGGGAATAATACTGGGGTGGGTTCTTAAATAAATGGATACATTTGAACTTGGATTACAACTTCGGATTAAAAGCTTAACTGCTTAACCCATGGCTATCGCCTCTTCTTTTATTTATTTTGTATACCAATTAATTTGAATAAATATGGATTATAATCATATTAATACTAAAATGTATATTTACCGTATATGTCTTATGTCCACTGATGCCGAAAATAAAAAAAAAAGAAATTAATTTAAAATCGTTATATTGGAGAAAACCATAAAAATTATTTCAAGTATGACGGTAATATGGGCGAATTTTAACCTACTTTTATGTCAGTTCAGCAATTCAAAAATTATAGAGGGTAGAAGGGATTCATAATTTATATAACAATATTTATATAATACAATATATGGGTCTATATATTGAGAAAGAGTTTTAAATCTGTCTTTAATTTTTTATTATTATTAAATAAAATTGTCTATTAAGATATGAAGAATAATTAAAATTTGTAGTTTATAAAGTGTTTGAAGGCTATTATGGTAGTTGTGGCGGTGGTGAGGGAGGGGGGTTAATCCCTCTTTTGACCAAAATGATCTTGATTGTTCAAATTTAGTTTCGGGCGTTTTTTTTATTTATTTTGAATTTGTTAGTTTATTGGAAATTAGAGGGCCAAGGAATGACAAAGAAAGAGGCATGGCGTGGCCTTCTCTCTCTCATGTAGTTAAAAAAGGAGCGACGATGAAGAAGTTATTGTTGTTATTGGTTAGAGAAGTTTTTTAAGTCACTTTCTGCATCTGGGGCCATTTAGACTCTGACCTTATTTATTTAAATTAATTGGTAACTTATAAAATTTTAATCAATTTAATCGATAAGACGGAAAGTGAACCTCTCATCAACCTTAGATTATTAAGTAAGAGCTCTTCCTCTTCTCTAAGAGAGCAGGGGTGTTGGAGGAGTTATGGAAATGGATCATTTTGGGAAAGATTTCTATGGTTTCAAAATCGGCCCGACTATTATTTTCTCTCAGACACCGATATACCATTTCCTGAAATTGTTTATTTTTGACTCGAAAAACCTCAAATCGTGTATTTCTTTGGAAATCTCAAAATCGAATTTTATTGCAAACTCATTTTTCTTTACTATCTATATTTCATCCATAGGTAAAGGAAAGTAACATAGAGATGTCAAAATGTAAGAAAAATGTAATTGAGTCATATTTAAAATTACATGTCAAATAATCTCTCTCATTTTTAAATCTTGAATAGTTTTAATATTTAAAATTTTTATTTGATTTAGTCAAAGAGCCGAGTGTCACGTTCCACCCTTTTTTTTCGAACCAATATTCTCCCTAAAGAGGATGAAATATATTTTTTTATCTCCCTCTTTTGTGATCAGTTCAGTGCTGCTGCTGCGGTTGTCGATATCGTTGCCAACATTTTTCAATAAAAATATCTCAAACATTTCTATCAATATTTGATCGGAACGTGACAGTGTCTGTCTGACATGCTCTGCTCTATTTTCTATCCCCATCCCCACGCCCCACCCACACCCGGTCTCTCATTCCCGGGTCCTTTTTTTCAAGGAAACTTAGCTGCTGCTGTTCGGGAAATGAACCCCTCCACCCTTCACACACACATTCACATGTGTGTGATGACGTCATAACTCACGGACGTGACCAAAGCCAATCGAATTACAGAGCAAAGTGTCGTCTGTCTTTTTTTTTTATACATTTAGCAGGAAAAGCACGGTCACTACATTTGCACTTTTAAGACTTTCTTTCATCAAACAAAATTACATTCTCCTAACCCCACATCCATCCCTCGCTTGTTTACTCGGCTATCTCACCTACTTACATTATTAAATTAGAAATTATTCTTTTTGGGAAAAAAAATAAATACATTAACCAAGTACCTTTTTTTTTTATCTTTTGACCATATAGAGAAACAATATTAAATAATTAAAGCAATAATTGAAATAAATTTATTGAATAATAGGGGTTTGGTTTGAAAAAAGTTTCCAAAACAATACCCTAAGAGACCCTAAGTCAATATATCGTTTAGAAAGCACGAGATGATTGTTTTGACTGGACATGTTTAGTGCCTCCTGGACTCGAACCAGGGACTATTCACTTTCGCGGCGGATATGCTACCATTACACCAAAGCACTCCTGTCCAGTTTAATAAATTAAATCTTGACTAGACAACCAAACATCCTCTAACTCAAAACTTGAAATGCTCCACTCATTGACCGAGAGGTTAGAGGTATTGAAATTGTTAATGTTAATAACTTTAAAAGCCAGGAAAGAGATGTGCCTTCATGCATGATGCAAAGAAAGGATTTAAATGTCGACAATGTCAACGTTAATAACCTTTTGACCAAATATAATCTCTCTTTTTATTTAATTTTTCTCATTTACTCTCAGGTAAAAGTTTATCGCTGATTATTTTAACTATATTATTTTTATTTTTTCATTCCAAATAAATATCCACTGTCCTTTGAGGTAGTAACATCTTATTGTTTCATAAACCAAGGG
The DNA here is from genome assembly GCA_010014785.2 of Anisolabis maritima. Lineage (NCBI taxonomy): Eukaryota > Metazoa > Arthropoda > Insecta > Dermaptera > Anisolabididae > Anisolabis > Anisolabis maritima. The sequence continues at coordinate 11,910 of JAAAKE020124726.1, forward strand.
TCACTGAATATCTACAATTTTTCGTTAATATCCAATTAACCTCGTTTTTGATTCAATTTTTTGTTAAATGAAAAATGAAAAAGATATGTTTCGGTGAAGTACTTGGTAAAATTATTTGGAAAGAGTTCATTGAGTAGAGCTGAAAACGGCAAATAAAGTTTTAATTAATAAAAAGGAAAGAGATTTCATTTTGTAGATTGCTTTATTTCATTAAATCTTTTATACACAAATTAAAATACTTATTTTTTTAATAATTTGATTAGGCTGGAATTTTTTTTTTTTACAAAGATTTGATATAAAAATGTGCAGCCATTTTATTGAAATGATTTTAATTACTTTAGACAACAGCTTTTCGACAGCGATTTTTTCTTGTTTCAGCATACAATCACCTTAAAAATTTTGCTGATGAAAAGTTTGATTGAATTGAGCATTGAACCATTATGGTTTCGCTCAAAAAGCAATGCAATCACACCTTTTGTTAGCAAAATTTTTAAGGTGATTGTACCCTGAAACAAGACAAAATCGCTGTCGAAAAGATGTCAAAAGTAATTAAAATTATTTTAATAAAATGGCTACACATTTTTATATCATATCTTTGCTTATTTTTTGTTCGCTTTTTATTTTAAATTTTTATTTTTTTGTATCTTTAAAAAAAGGAATATAGCTTTTAGTATTTTTTAAATTTCTATTGGTACTGTTTAAGAGATATTTTGTATTTTTAAGGGTAACCTCAGAAATAAAAAAATTATCAAATTAAAATATAAAAATAAAAAACAAATGCATCTTGATAAGAGAGTTTTGATTAATTTAATTTTCTTTAAAAAACGAGAGAGCTCTTTAAGATATAAAATAAATCCAATTTGGAAATTTTAAATTAAGGGATCTCGTCTGACTATCATAACTAAGATATTCTTTCTATAAAATATTTTATATTAATAAAATTAAGTCTATTTTAATTTTTATCCATAAATACTAATATTATTTAGAAAATAAAAATTAAGTTTAACTAGAAAATTTTTTAAAATTTGTGCCTTCATTTCAACTTTTTGGTGGGGAAAGGGATGAGAAATTGAAAAATTTAAATGCACATTTCTGTGATATAATAATAAAATGTTTTTTTTTTTTTTTTTTTAATAATTAGAGTTGATTTTTCATATTAGCTTTTTCTTTTTTAAACAAGGGATATTTACATTCACATTAGTCATTTTTTTATCAAGATTTTCATTTCACTTAAATTATAAAAATATTTTCTCCATTTATAGGATATTTCATTTTTTTGATCTTGAATAAATACTCATTGAATTGATAATTTATTCTCTTTATGTTTGGCCTTCAAAGGTATTCTCTATAATAGAACAATATATGATTAACTTTCATCCTTAAATCTTAAATTACATAGTTACTACTTATAACTAGATTTAAAAAAAAAAAAAAAAAAAAAAAAACATTTATAAAGCTTAATACAATTTATATTAAAAATTCAAAGGCGTTTTTAAAATTTTTCTTTGGGCATACATCTAATATTCAAATTAAGTCTTATAGAAAATTTTTTAATAAAAAAGCATAAATTAATCTGTTTAGCGTGTTTTCGTGAGTGTTGTTGCCGTTCCACGCCTGTGTAATAGTAATAAATTCAAGTGAATGGTATTCAAAGATTTTTTGTTGTTATTTAATTAATTAAAAAAAAAAACATTTTTCGATTAAATTTTTATAAATTCCTTGAAATAAAAAATTCCCAACATATCCAAACAAATTTTTTATAGCCTTTTTTACTCTCTAAAAATATTATAAAAAAATTTAAGATATTGGTTCTTTAATGAAATAAATAAAAAATTATATTTTGTGTGAATAGGAGGGGAGGGGAGGGGGAATTCCAAAACGCAATTTGGTTTGTGTTGTTTGTTTGTGCAAAGAAGAGAGAAGGGTGCTTGGATAGAAGATGGAGGATGTGGAGGTGCTGGGATTGGAAGGCAATTGCTGTGTGTGTGAAAGGAATTTGGCATTTATCTGTGTGTGTGTGTTTACGACGGAACCTGACCAGAAAGCTTAACACGAACTGGCGGCACGGTAAATATTAAATGATTGAACGGAAGAGGAAGGGAAAACGGAGGTCCCGGAGGTGGAGATAAAGAGGAAGAGAGGACCAAAGAAAGAAGAAGGAGGAGGCGAAGGAAGGAGTCCTGGAGTCTTCTTCTTTATCGTTCCATGTCGGCTTCCTTCTTGATGGCTTGCACAAACACCAGAGAGAGCACCCCATTGATCACCTGCAACAACAACAATTAAATTCTCTCGGTTTATTTCCTTATGTATGACGTATATAAATAAAAAGAAGAGATGTGGGTTCGGATCCCAGGCAGTCCGATGAAAATTTATTTAAATCATTTTGATATAAATAAATAATATATCTGGATAATTTGAATCGTGATATCCATAAATACGTATCTTGTATCGACTTTATAGTCTAAGATGTCGAGAAGACAAAAAATAAATAAATAAATTAGAGTAAAAAAAAATTTAACAAATTAATTGAGATAAGTTAAATCTATTTTTCTGTTTAAATAAAATTCAAAAATACGAGCTAATCAATAAAAAGATGGCGTTTTAAGTAAGAAATTGCACTCTTAATATATAGACAATGGATTCTAAGAAATAAAAAGGTGTTGTTTGGTTCCGTCAAATGGATAAAAATAAATTAAATTAATAAGAATTAATATAAAAAATCAAAATGGTTTAAATGCCAGAGTCTAAGAGCCAAAAAAGTCCGTTGAAATTTTATTTAATTTTTCTTTTAAGTCTTTTTCAGCATCTGAGGCCATTTAAACTCCTTCCTTATTTATTTAAATTAATTGGTAGTCAATATAATTTAAATAAAATTTTCGCTCATGATAGAAACGAACCACTGATCTTTTGTACGTGTAGTCTCTATGATCTAGGGATAAAACTTAAATTGACTAATAATTTAAATAAATATGGGCCGAGACTAAATGGCCTCTTTAAAAGATTCCTTCAGAAATCTTAATTGGAATCATTCAAACGAAAATAGATATCCGTAGATAGATATTTTATATCCGTACAGTGGAGTAGGAATTCAAAAATTATGGAGATGGGGG
>JAAAKE020124737.1:0-15018 GCA_010014785.2 Anisolabis maritima
AGACATATCTTAAAATTAAAATATTAAATATATCTATTGTATGAGTCTATATCACTCAGATGCCGAAAAGACAAAAAACAAGCCAAGTCAGCAAATCTCAAGTAGTGGAACACATTCCTGTTAAATTAGATTTAATCAAATTTAGAAAAAGTTCAATGACGAAAAGCTAACAAATTTTAGATAGGACACAAAACCATATGTATCTCTGTATCTCAAATAAGTAATAAATGAAAAAATTATTTATAATTTAATAGCATATTCACTCAGGAGCTCATGCCTAGTGATTTGCGATTTCTTATCTCTATATCAGTTTTCCTCTCTCCCTCCTCATCAAACGTTAGACCTTACAATGAACCGACTTGCTCTATCTTCAAATTTTTTTAATGCCTATCCCGAGTTACGGAATTTATTTTAAAAACATAATTTATAAAGTGTAGTGGATATAGAAAAATTTATTTTTTCTTTAAACGGAGCCTAGTTTTTGAAGACTTAGCAACACATTACAATAAGTATATTCACATGGGAAGTATTGATGCATTTATTAATTAATGAAAATTCTTTAATTATTATAAACACTCATTTTTCTGGATCTCCTATTCATAAAAAAAAAAAGAAATCTTTTGATAGAATTTGAAATAACATTTAAATACTCTAAACTAACTTTATTTGTGATAAATAAACTAACTAGTGTGTGAGTTTTATTTTAAGTAATATCCTAAATTTTGCAAAAGCAATATATTTTTTTCGTGCTTAACGTGCAAAAAAGTATCATCTAATTAAATAAATATATATTATAATATAAACATGCTCTGATTAAAAAAAAAGACATAAAAAAGCATACAAAGCCGATTTAACATAAAGAAAAAACAAAAGCAATCAATACGATTATAAATGGTTTTTTTTTCCGGTGTTTTTTATCTAATCAGATTTTTTATTCTAAACCAATTTATATTGAAAATAATATAAAATAAAATCGATTAATGAATAAACAAACAAAAAAAAAAAAAAAAAAAGGAGATATAAAAATTGGTGAAAAAAAAAACAATAGAGAATTTACCATCCCCCTTAAAAGGAATGAATTTTGTCTTCGCTCAATCACTCTGTAATTGAAAAACCTTTGAAGATTTTTAGATAAGTATCTTATCGATACAATTGATAAATCCAAATAGAATATATAAATGTATATAAGATATAAATCTCGTAACTAATCGAAATGCGAGCTTCGAAATTGGCTCGTTAAAGTATTTATTTAAATCCAGCCGTTTTATTTTGCATCGTCGATCAGGTTAATTTATGGGTGTCCCTAGGATTTTTAGGAATGGGTGGGTTACTATCGAATGGTAGGGGTTAGTTAGTTATCAGTTTAGAATCATCACGGCTCGCTGGATTCTAATTAAAATTATAATTCTGCTGGTCTTTGAGAACCAATAACAAATTGTGATTAAGCTGACAATTCGTAACTCTATGCTAGATTATTATTATTATTATTATTATTATAAGCTTTGTGAATAAAAGATTTTTCTACTCACTAAATTACTAGACTAAAAAAATATCTAGGATGTTTTTTTTTTCATGGAAAATTAATTATTGATGTAGATAGGTCGACTAATCTGGAATTTTTCCCATAATTAAAATTCAGAGAAAAAGAAGAGAACCGATTAGTCAGCTTAATTGTAGAAAATTTATAGAGAAATTAACAAAGAAACGATTATTCCGAGTGGTTATGAGCTTAAGTAAAATAGGCCGACTAATCGCTCTTAAAATTTGGTCCAGTTAAGCTATAATATACAAATTCAGAGGCGTCAATGGAGAATATTTTCCGTCTCTCTTATCTAGATACTCTTTTTTAAATTTCTTTTAACAGAAGTTTGGTTTACATTTGAGGATTTTGGAAATAGCTTAGCCCCTTCTAAAGATATTTTGCGTCTCCTTAATTCAATATTTTCCAAAGAGAAAAAAAATGTCATCATAATATTACTGAATTATGGAAAATTTCTTGGTATCTTGGAAAGTATCCTTCCAGAGAATAAAAATTAACTCTCTCTTTTTCTTTTTTTTTAAACCAAGATAATTTTTTCAAATAACTAATAATTTTAAAATAATATGCTATTTAAAAATTAAAAATATAATTATTTTACCAGAGCGTAAAATAAATTTTGAAATAAGCTGGCAACATTACAAAAAATAGTAAATATCAATTTATTAACTCATAACATCGAAAAAATAGGCCCTCCGATTGCAACAAAAAGATGATAGAAAAACAAAGAAAGTTAATCCGTTATCTTTTTTTAACTCGGAAACTATTTGCATTTCAGAAACAAATGAAAAGGATTTATTTCTTATGTATCTTTGATTTTAGATTCTAATTGAATATAAGAATTTAAAGACATTCCTTTTACAGAATTATCAACATTGCAAATTTGATAATTTTTTTTCCATTTAATATGATTTAATAATTGTAAACATCCGAAATATTTATTTGTTAGCTTTATAGAAATTACATGAATTAATTAAATTACTTTATATACAATCATTTTTTATTCTAAGTTTACCTTAAATATAACCAGAATAATTAAATTAATTCTAAAAATAGAATAAAATTATTTTAATTTAAATATGCATTTCACTAATTAATTAACCTAACATAGCCTTAAGTTTATACATTTTAAATAAATTATTTGACATGGCATGATTTAAGTTAAATGGGAAGAGCTGAGCTTTGACAGAAAAGAGGGGGGAGGCTGTTGAAGGGGAATCCCTGGGATGTTGAGCCCAGCTTAAGGCCGCTTGCGCCCTTTTGGTCTTCTTACCCCCCCCCACACCCCCCTCATTTTGTTCTGCATTTTTTGCGAATGCAATTAAGCAAAGCCTTATTTGAATTACAACTCTTTAGTCCTATAAGTTCTTTATACAAGAAATTAAATTTCAAATTCCTTTATTTAAATTTGTGTACAGTTTTAAATGAATGGATTAAGAAAAGGAAATGAATTTAATTTTAAGAACGAGATATCAGTGATGTTTATTTAATGTAATTAGATTAAATGAAATTATTTTTAAAAAGTTGTCCAGTAAAGTATTTTTTAGACATGAATTTAGTGAAATATAAAGAAAGTTGTCTAAAATTTATAGTAGATTATAATCTACAAAAAAATAAATATAATATTAGTAGAATGAAACAGCAATGGATGCTTCATCAATCCCTTCCTTCATTCATTCAACTTACAGCCATCTTTATATATAAATTAAAGTTAATTCAATTTTTTTAATAAATTAGTATTGCCCTCCCCACTACCGTGTACTCAAAAGTATATTAATATTTAAGCTTCAAATATATCAACGATACCAAGATAAGCCTGTACCAAAAGTTGAACAAATTGAATAAGAAAAATAAATATTTCTTTCTTTGATTTTTTTTATAATTAGTTTTCAGCAATTAATTTTTTTTAAATTTTTTTAAATAATTGTGTGTATAAAGAAATTTGAATTCAATTTAAAACATAATATTGTAAAAACTTACCCATATATGTAATATCATATATAGTAAGAAAGTATTGTGATCGCAAAAAAAAAAACGATGTTGAGATTTCAACAGAAATACTCGTTTTGAGGTCCGTGAGTCTAAAAAAATGCGTCTCGAAAAATAGTTTGCGTCTGTAGGTGTGCGAACAAGATTTCTCAAAACGAAAAAACGTAAGAGGCTCAAACTTTATATTTAAGCAAGATATATATTAATTTTCCCATGTAGCTTGCACCTCGAAGCTTTTAAATAGAATTGGCTACTGGGGTATTAGTACTTTTGTACTGATGTATTTTTTTTCTATTTTCTACAAAATTCGTTCTAACGAATTTGATTAAAATTCATAATTAAAACAATTATTTATTAGATGATCTTGAAAATGTATTAACCCCTAACCCCGCTAAAATTGTTTGAGACCTACTTTTTGCTTGTATGTTTTTAGGTTTTTTTTTTTTAATATGATTTTCTTTTAAACTATTCTAACAATTTTGATTAAATTAGCTACATATAATAAATTAGAAAATTTTTAAGATATATTTCTACCTTAAAACTGTGGGGCCGCCAATTTAGGATTTTAAGAATCGCATAGAAAAGATAGGATAACTTGTTATATTTGCAAAATATATATATTTTTAATTCCTATGTTTTTTTTTTTTTTTTTAAGTCTTTTTCGGCATCTGAGGCCATTTAGACTCCGTCCTTAAATTCCTATGTTTATTAATAAATTAGATTTAATTGCCAATTTAATTAATATACACAAACGAAAAATCTCTAAAAATAAAAACTAAAATAAAATTGTGAACCAGCTACTAAGGGGGCCTGACGCCAAAAATCTGATTTAATAAAACGTAACACTCTTACTTAAGAGAAAATTGTGTGATATGCGGCTGTCACACCAGATTTTTATATTATATTTATTATTATTATTATTCATTTAAGCTTTTAAATAACATTCAACTAAAAACATTTAATTTATTTAAATTTTAAATGAAAATCAATTTAAACTGCTCTAATGGTCTCCAGACGATTAATTCGTTGAGAGAAGAGACGGTGAGTGCTAGGATTCGTTTTAAAAGTGGAGTGTATTTTATTAAATTTTAAATGAATATGCATAGGTATCTCTCCCTCTTTATTTCGGAAGAGAAAATTTCAAGTGCAAAAGTGAAAAATACCAACTCCCTAGCTGAGGGATACATGTATGTATTACACTATTCATTTGGAAGGGGTATTTGGAATTTATTTCTTGTTTGTGTGGTATCACAAAATGTTTGAAGAAGGGGAAACTAGTCCCTAAATTAAAATCAATCCATATAATAATCGATTCTAAATAGATATCTATCCTTATATACTGCAATCTGTTTTTTTTTTCTTAAATATTTTTATCTGTATTCAAGTATTTCTCTCCTTTACGAGTTAATTGCTTTCAAAGTCTCAGGAAATCATAAAGTGAGTTTATTTCCCATTGCAATAATGTTATGAGTTACATTAATATGAATAAATTTTTTTCTTCGTATTTTAGAGAAAAGACTATAAAATTAAACATAAAAAAGATATAATCTTAAAAGATAAAAAAAAAATATAAAAAGAATATTCCCCAAACTTAGGCATTATTAGATTCAATAAGGCACTTGTTTCTATGAAAATAGAATATTGGCATAATTGAAATTGTAACCCCCCTTCCTTTCTCCCACGCTAAGCTTTCATTAGTATATATCGGAATACATAAAAGTCATTTTACTCTTATTTGCCCTATATATCCTCTGGGTGTTATAGGAAAATAAATCGTAAATACTAAATACCAGACGCTAATTATTGTAATGCTAATTATCTTAAATATTCCCATAAAATTTAATTTGAAAATCAAACATTCAGGGATTAGTCTGTTATTTAAAGCCCGAAGTTTCTTTCCCCTAATTTAAAGAGGTTGCAAATGTGGTGAGGGAAAGTTTAGAAAACCAATTCGTTCCCCTTCCTACTTTTCTATTTATTTAGGATTGTTTTGTCAGTGTGCTCTTCCCATTTTCACTGTTTGCTTTAATAACTAACTTACTAAGAAAGAAACCTACTAAGAAAATTAAAAAAAAATTTGTTTAGTACTGATAGGCAACATAAAAATAATAATTATTATATTTAGTATTAAAAAAATTACTATATATATATAATAATATTTAAGGAAACCAATTTAATATTTAGATCGTGTCTTGAAATAAAAAACTATATAGCTATTGTTGAAACAAAAATCAAGGGAGGATTTGAAAATTTTTTTTTTTTTTTAATATTATTCATAGCTGTTGTCCAAAGGCTAACCCGTCATTTCCAAAAATTAAAAGTCTATATATATGTAAACATTAACATAAAAAACACAAACAAAAATATTTGAATAGGAAGTGAATATAGCTTGAGGCCATAAGAGGCAAGAATATATTTACAAAATATGACATGACATATAGAGAGCCCCATTAGGAGTATTAGTAAAAAAATGGTAAGAAAAAATAGAGAGAGAGGTGTAATTGGGGAAAGAGAGAAATGCTATTTGTCGAAGCCAAGCCAGTGAAAAAAAAGTCGAACAAAAAGTAAAATATATAAACTCAGCGACCTCCCAAAAAATATGAACTTGTTAACTTAAATCCACCATCAAATTTTTAATAATATATTTTTGAAAAGTTTTTCTATAAATAAAAAAATAAATATGGTGGCCTTCTCATATTTTGATGCTTTTTTTCCTTCACTATTACTATTATATAAAATAGGTTTATTTATAAAAAATAATTTTTAATAAATAATTTTTAATAAGTAACTTATTTAATTTAGTTTATTTTTTAAAATACATTAGCAGAATATTTTTTTTTTATTAATTAAAAAAAAACGCTTTGTCAAAAAGAATTTTAAATGTTTTTATTATTCTGGAATTATAAAGGATAAGTAACTAAGTAAACTTTCATCTTGATAGACAAACCAAGAAGAGAATGGAATGAAGTTATAAACTAGAGTTCTAAGTATCCGATGGAAATAAAAAAAGATATAATTAACTAAATATAATTGAATAAAGGAAAAGTATTTATATAAATTAAAATTCATCAATTCAATAAGACACGAGAGAAAATTAAAAGAAAAAATAAATAAATAAATTTTTGGTTTCCTTAAATAACGAAATGTTAATTTTTATTAATTAAACATTACCAATAAAAATATGAAATTTATATATTTTTGTTACTTTTTAATTTTAATTTTGAATATAATCATATTTTTTATTTTAGCTAAAATGATTTAATAACTAAAAATATTTTCAAATATCAGTATCAAAAGATAATTGACATTCTTTTAATAAATTTAAATAATTATACATTTTTTGAATAATCAATAAAAAAAAAAATCGAAAATATTTAGTAAAAACCTATAACAATTTTTCAGGTATTTTTTAAGGGGTGATATTAAAGATTATGACAGTGATCACCATTAAGGTGATTGCATTTGATTCAAGATGTATATAAAAAGCATTAAAGCAATGAATGTTAGGTGTCAAATTTAAAATTTGTACTTACAATTGTTCGAGTTTATTCAATCCTTCGAATACTTGAGGTTCAATCTCTCGGATGCGATTTTTGTATAGATACCTGAGAAAAAAAATCCACCGATCATGTAAAAAATTTCTAAAATTCCGTTAAATAGCTTGATAGAACTTTGCCTTATGGTAAATTTCAAATAGAAAATCTGGCCGGGAGACCCAATAGTAGGACTTAAGGTGGAGTAGAAATTCTAAAATTTATTAATATTTCAAGATAAAACAAAATTCAATAAAAAAAAAAAAATTAATGGAAAAACAATATAAATACAGTTGTTATCATCTTGGGAGGGGAAAGAGGGGAGAATAAATTTTTAAAGATATTTACTTAATTTCAGAATACTTTAGGGATTATTGTTTGTAGAATTTAAACATGTTTAATTTGGAGATGGGGGAGGGGATTTTTGAATCTAATAAATTAATTCATCAATTACTGATGCATTGTAAGTATTTTTTTGTTTAAATCTTTTTCGTCATGTGAGGCCATTTAGCCATTTTTAAATTAATTCGTAGCCAATATAATTTAAATAAATTTTATCTCTCAGGACGGAAAGCGGACCATTGACCGTTTGAATCCACTCTTGTTCAAGGGACAGGGTCTTTTAATATTTTAATCCTGTAGAAATATAATACCGAAGAAATGTTTTCAAGTATCGTTTATGTTTAAATTTTCCAAATTTCAAGAATTATCTTTATTGAAATTAAATTAATTAAATATATTAATATATTAATTTAAAGATTAGTTTATATTAAAATATATATAACTAGTTTATTAATGCATATAAGATTCGTTCACACCTATATATATAATATAATGAATATAATGTCCCTCAGGTAGTTAGTGGGTGACACCAAGCCTCAAAGTGGCCATGATTAATGGACCAGGAGGGTTTCTTTGGGATGCCATTAGGCCCTTTACATCAATTAAACCTTAATAGAGTGAAATAATATCTTCTAAAGATAAATTAGTAGTTTTGTTTACCACTTCACATAGCGGCAAAACCTCTTTATTTGATTGATAGCCAATTAAATAACAATTTGGGGAAAAAACAGGAAAAAACAGGGAGAAGAAAAATGTTGTTAGCGTGAAACAACATAATTAAGATTAATAAGAATTAATTCATCAAATTTGGATACTTACAAATATTTGAGTTCCTTAAGTCCATTAAATACTCCATTTTGTAGTCGCGTGATTTGGTTGTTGTTTAATAATCTGAAACAAAAAAAATGAATTAAAATATTTTATCGTTTTTGTCCCTTCCCATTTAGTCTCTATTATCAACGAACTTGGAAAGTTTCTCATTTTTATTCTCCCTGTCGATATGTCTCTCAGAGTGCCCACATTTTTTTTTTCGAAAATCAAAATTATCACTTCGGATTCGGATAAAGCATTAAAAATGGAGAACAAATGCAAAACTTTTTTAAATCGTTCCATGCCAAAATGGTCAAAATGAACGAAAATGGATTATTAACAAATATTATATAATTTTTACTTTAGATTTGAATTCCAACTTCTATCAATCCACACTATTATTTTGATATTGTTGTTGATATTTTCTTAGGAAGGGAAAATAATTTCTAATTTGATGATTATTTTAGACCGCTAATCGGCCGCTAATTCTTTTTTCCTGTGAATACCTAGAAAATTTTTCTCTAATAGGATAGTTCATCTAACAATTATAAATTTAAAGATTATGAATAGAAATATAAAAAAAAAGAGATTTCCTTAGGAGGAAGGGGAATAGTTTCTGAGTAGGCACAATTTTTTATTTTAGATTATCTTCGGCGTTTCGAGTCGCTCATCGCTCCCTTCATTAGGACGGATAATTGAATTTTGAACTCAAAAAGCAATCAAAGATTATAATATAATAATAATATAAAATAATAATAAATATTATATTGTTGTTATTTATTATTAAAATAATACATGCCATATGTACCAACTTGATAGCTTATGCGTCCTGACAAAGGGAGTCACGAGCGATCCGGAACGTCGACATTAAGCAGAATAAAATTTTTTTTATATTCTTGGTCGCCTGCATCTTACTTAGTCATTTAAACATCAACAACCATTAAAATAATAAAAGTGATGATTATTTTAGTCCACTAATCATCTTCTTTTTTAGAGGATATTAAGTTTTTTCGAAGAGAAAATATATATCAGTTTTCGCTAATATCAATAATATAAATAAAAAACATGAAATGGAAAATGTTTGGTTTATCTTTCCAAAGACCTCTTTTTTATTTTATGAATCGATTGAATTTTCTATCAAAGAATTCGATGATCACATTTAAATTCAATGATACCAGTAAAAAAAAATTCACATTTGACGAAACCATATATCTTAGATATCCATTCTTGTCCTGTTTTTTCCTATATTAATTCCAAATCGAAAAGTTTTAAAAATAAAATTATTTATCAATTTATACGCTGTTTGTTCGAAAAAAAAAATAATATATCTATCTACACCGCCCATATTATATTGATTAAATTGTTTTGTTTTTAGACGGGAAACTCCGCTAATTGGTTGAAAAAGGATTAATACATACAAAAAAGGGAACACTGATTCCGTTTCAAATTTAGGATTTTCAATTAACTAGAATTTTTATTCGATTATTTTATTATTTTTTTTTTTTAAATCCATTAAGCCGTAACTTTGAACTGGCTGAGGCAAAATATGCATTGCAGCCACGGACCATTAGGCAAGGCCCTAAAGATGAGCGAGGGTGCCGTAGGGTGTCGGGGACCGAGTTAATGACGCGCAATGATTAATTATCGAAATGAGGGGGAGGGGACCAGGACGCCCGTCCATGGAGACACACTTGTCACTTTGTCATGTCATTTAAGGACCAGGCAATGGCACTACGCCAATCCTATTTGTTAAAAAACAAAAACAAAAAAGAGGGAGAGATGAGCCTTTGTTTATGGCTTTCATTCAAAATAAATATATTGAAAACGTAATCGAAATTATATTATAATAAATATTTAATAAAAATATGTTACCATTGAGGTGATAATTGAGAGATACCTAACTAACAATTGTGGTTTTTTCTACAGAATTAAATAAATGAATTATATAATTTTAGTATTCTCGAGTTACCCGAACTAAAGCTGGTATTTCTTATGATATTACTTACCAATCTTATCTCTTATTATTTTAATAAAAAGCGATAGGCGGATCAACTTGTTTAGTTCTTTGGTTCATTAATGATTTAATGCCGACCCCAAATCAAGACAAGACAAAGATAATTTTTTATCTTTTACATTTTTTTTTCCATATTCTCATTCCATATATAAAATATATAGAAAATGGAAAAATGTCTCTGTTCTATGAAGCCCCCCATTCTAAAAAGTGATAAAAAAAAAAACAACAAAAACTCCTGATAAATCCTGGCTAATGGTACACTCCAGGGGTTAAGTTCCTAAAACATTTTTTCATGTAAATCAGTCCAAGAGTTTCTAAATGGAAAAAAATAAAATAAAAGGAACAATAGAAAGACAGGCCAGGAATTCCTTTTATTTTAAGGTTGGATATTGACTTCTTAATATTCTTCGGTACGTGTAAAGAGTGTTTTCATTCTAAATAAACTAAATTGTAAATAGTAAAAAAGTAGGTATGTGACTAAAAAACATGGAAATAAAAACGAATTAAGTCTTACCATAGGCTTTTTCAGATGAGTTATGTTAGAAGAAATGGTAACATTTAAGATGATAAATATCGACTTTGTAACAAGAGGAACAATAGAACATATTTTTTGCAAATACAACAAGCGTTGAAGCGCTTTTTGAAAAGGTAGTTAATTTTCAAAATCACCGCTACAAGAAGAAAAATAACAGTTTAAATAAGATAAAAAACTCATAAAGGTTCTGAAAAGAGTGGCAGAGTGAATTGGGACCTAAATCTAAAGCAACAATAGAAAAGAAGATGTAATGTAGTTTCAGAAGATTTAAAAAGTAGCTAGGTATTAAAATATTATTTCATTAAAAAAGTGAAACATGAATGAGGAAAAAATTTAAGACGCAAGAGATTTGTCCATGCCTATTTTTAGGTCTATATACGAACCCATGTCTATTTTAATTAAATTTCTCTTATCCACTTAAGTGAAGAAATTTTTTCGTTTAGGAATAATAAAGAAGTTGTCAAATTCTTTTGAGAGTGAGGCTAAACTAACCCAGTTTAGTTTGTTGTCGTCTCTGATTTAAAAGTATTTTGTTTTATCTTATTAAAGTGTTAGCTAATGCTTGAGCCATTCGAGAGAAAGTGACTAGACATCCCAATTTGGACTTTAGCCTAAGCCCTTTTAATTAATGAGAAAAGTTTGTCTGTTATTCAAAAATGCTAAGTTCTTTAAATCCATAAAAATGGTCCTAATAAATTTTGTCTTTTTTTTAGGAACATTCAGGATTTGAATGATAGTAATCAAAGAAAGTGTTATTTAAACAAAGACATAAAAAACATCACAAAAAAAAAAAACAATTTTTTTTAAATTTATCAATTATTGAATTTAGAAAATTTTTAAATCAATAAGCACTAATATGGCCAAGACAGTTGGGTTGTGTTTAAAAAGATTCATTTAATATTTTTAAAAGAAATTTGAAACTAACTGTTAACACGTTCTTTTTTGAACGAGAGGATCGTTTTGAAAAATATTTATCAAAAAATAATTTTTTATGGATTGTAGTAAATATTGTTTTTGTAAAAACTTCATTTGATTTTTTAATTCAAAGAAAAAAAACTAAGTTGGTAGCAGTTTTAAAAATGATATTTTTTTAATAAGAAAAAAAAGGTCAAATCAAAAATTATGAAAGAGAATATAGACCAAAATAAAAAAAGGACCTAATTTGACAAAGTGGAACGAAAACGACTACAAAAGAATGAGATCGTTTACCAAAAAGTACGTTTTTTATTAACAATGAACTTTCTTTATTCTACTGTCTCTAAAAAAAAAAATTGTTAATTTTCTATATTTTAATTTGCTCTTTATAGTAGTTTTATTCAGAGAAATAATATATGCTCTTTTAAATAACGAAGCCTGAGAATATAAAAAGCTAAAGGTTCATTTATATCTTAACTAAGATATTCCAAAGGAAAGATAAACGTAATTGCTAAAATAATAAGTGTTAAGAAGATAAAGTCTCTCTATTGGGATATAAAATGCACATGATTTATTTGCAAGGGTTCTGCAAACCAATAAATCATGCCAGTTTGCCCCGAAGGATGTTCTGTGTGGTCAGCGATTTGGAAGCTAAAGATGGACCATCTCTCTCTTGGTGTTGCACCTCAGAGAGAAAGAGGAAAGAGAGGGAGTCCAACACTTGCGAGCTCCATCGACTGAATAAGCAACTCTTTTCTATAAAGAAAAAAAGAGAGAAAGAACAAAAAAAAAAATATTGAGCAAAATAATATCCGTCCTCTATCTTGACCCGGCAGCCATAAAGCCCAGGAAGTAAAAAATAAATTTGAGACGTCACTGGATGCTGATATTAAAAAAGATACAGTTTGATATATGAAATATTAGGCTCCTTATTCTTTATTTTATTTATTTATTCAATAAATAAATAAAATAGTCTTTTAATGTTGTTTATATGTCTGTCAGGAGGCAGCCTCCGATGACAGTTGGTTCTTTTGTTCTCTGATTCTTGCCATTGTAGACTCTATCATTATTTAGCTTATGGAATTTTCTTTATATATCTCTTCTCTCCCTTTCTCCATTCTCTCTTCTTTAAGGTCCCCCGAAACAAAAGTAATTCACTTTCTGAGAAATTAAATTAAAAGTGACAATTACAAACCATGATGGCGAGCTTTTGGATTGTTAAGTTTTTTCTCTCTCTTAATTAAAAAATTTATTTATGAAAATTTGTTTTTAGGGTGAAGAATGAATTATCATTGTTGAAAATCTTTAATGAATATTCATTTACTAAAATCGGAAGCAAGTCTTTTATTTTGAAAAATTCTCCCTCAAATAATATAATGTATCAATAGTTAAAAATAAATTTAATTTTATAAAAAAATTTTCATATAAATTACTACTAAATTTATATTAAAGTTTAAAAAATTATATCTATTAATAAAAAGGATTTATTTATTAATAAAGAGGATTAAGGTATCAAGTCACAATAGAGCTACTGTATAATTATCAGAATAATGAACTCTAAAATTTTTTTTTTAATTAAATAATGTTAATATCTATAATAATAAATTAATTAAATTGTACTTTGGGATAAATCAAAATTTAATTAATTCCAGTTATAAAACAGTGAAGAAAAGAATCGCGATTAAAAAATTCGCATTAAAATTTTGTGCTGAATTAAACAGATTTATGAGTATTAAAAAATAATCTCTTGATGATAAAATAATTATAATTAATTATGATTTTACAGACTTTTATGACAGTGATTCTCAAACTTTCAACCCAAGCATTACCCCTTTCAAATATTTTTTCGCTGCCTATCTACTACTAGAACATTCTGGTATATATTCTTACAACCTTCTTAAAACCTTACTATTAATTATTGTTAATTAATAACATACATAACATTATATAATTAATGTCCGTTCGCCGAACTGACCATTCAGCGAAATGTTGGGAGACGCTACAGTTTTGTGAAAAATTAGTTATCAAAGGGGTCCTATTTGTTCCACGAAAACATGAGTTGTCATGTTTGGGATAATTGGTAGCCAATATAATATAAATAAATTTCCGCCGCTCAGAACGGGAAGAGAACCTCTCTTTAGTAGAGGTGAGACCTCTACTTCTCCACTAAGAGACAGGGTCCAATGGCCAATCCAAAATTGGTTTAAATTCAGGTTTTCAACTCTCCATACATAAATATTACTTATTATATTATTATATTTTATATTATTAGTAGGCTTTTATTTTTCATTTGAGGAAAAGCTTTTAGTATGCAATTTAAGAAGTTATGACATTTTTGTGAAATATGGCACATTGTAAATTTATTTATTATTATAATTATAGTAAATCTCAATTTCCCAAACATTGAATAATTATTTTGGATAAAAAAATATGTTGATGAGACGTAAATTTCACCCAAATTTTCCCCTCCATATCAAAATGATTCTTTCTCTAACTATAGAGAGCGAAAAATCTTCTCAACGAAAAGGTAGAGGAAAATACAAAATTCATTTTGGACAAATTGAAAAAATTCAAGTACAAGAAATTTTAAAAGAAAGGCGTGTTCTATATATATCAAAGGTCTACCATTTTAATATATATTTGCGACTACTCAAATATTATTTGAAAATAACTTTATTTATAGATTATAATGACATATAATAATAATATACATTTTTCATCTTATCTCTCTCTCCTTCCAAATCCAAATGATTGTCCGAATTAGAAAAATCCTATTTAATGTGGTTAATTTTACAAAATATTAACAATAACCATTAATAATACATTTATCGAATTCTTTAACTATACTTAGAGTAAGCTATTCCTTTTTATTTGTCATTTCATCACAAGTTAGAGACACTAGAAGCCTATTCTGCTCTCAAAGTGTTAAGGAAGTTTGAACTTATTACCTCCGTGATGTGATATGATGATTGGAATATTTAAAAGAGTATATAATAATGACAAGTCTAACATAGCATTATCTGTCAAAATGACCTTGATTCCGGCTTATCTAGCTAAGATATGAAGTGTAATTCATTTTGATTTAATATTGAATATTATTATCATTAACTCAGAAATCTTTTACCAATTTAGAGTATTTTAGACTCAGGAGATGTATTTCCATTGAAATCTCGATTTTTTTTGCGGTTGCAAAAAAGAGAAAATTTACCCAAGCCGAGTTCTCTTATAGCACCTTTGATTGCGAGTTGCTCGCAGCATATTAAGCTTTAAGCATTTTAGATATTTTTTGGAAGGTCGTAAGTTTACAATTTTCACTGACCATAAGCCATTAACTTTTGCTTTC
>JAAAKE020124748.1:2501-13037 GCA_010014785.2 Anisolabis maritima
CGAATGTTTTAATAGAAATATTCTTTCTATTTTCTATTAATAAAATATATATCATAAAAATGTTCAATTATAAATTAGAATAAATCAGATGTTAGAAAACATTAAAAAATATCTGCTTTATTCCGCGTCCTACTCTCTTCCCTTTTAAATATTAGATAGGGTCCCATCCGTGTTTTCTTCCCCTCCCCTTACCTCTTACTTGTTCGGTAACTCTATATTACACTGTTTCCCCAATGTATTCGGAACCGTAAAGAGACATTGAATTTGGGAGACAATCAGAGAGAGTATCAGACTGGAAATCTAAAAAAAGATTAGAAAATTTTCATATCCAGATTATTTTTAGTTAAAATCATATACTATTTTAAAATATTAAATTAAATATATATTAAAATTCTATAGTGTAAGTTTAAACTCTTAATGCAATTGATTGATATTTGATTAATAATATTGGTTTAGAATTCACTCATCTTGTGAGTTCGTGGTTGACGACCACCAGTTACTCAAGCCAAGGCTGTCACTTCTTCAAATCCCTCTATGCCAGTCTTCCCTAGCCCGTTTCAAGTCTAAGGCCATGCGACCGGCAGGCTTGTTCTTTCTCTCGGATTCATATCTTTGAAATACCGACCCCAGATTAATGGCAAGGAAAGAAGAGGAATATAAGATTAGAACAGAAAATATAGCCGTAGCTAGTATATTTTAATTTTGAATAAGTTATTTAATATTAAAACAAAATTGTTATAGAATAATAATTCAAAAAAACTTATAAATTTAGTAATAAGTCATGTATAGGTCTAGTTTGAATTAAATCCTAAAGAATATATTTTGATAATTTCCAATAGTTTAAAATTTTATTTAACTCTATATTTCCCTCTTTGTTATTTTATTTATACAATTATATGTATTTTCTATTTTTTTTTCTGGGGGAGAGGGGTTTAAACCCATATTCTTCCCTGGCTGTGGCCTTGATATTGGGGTTTAAGAACTTCAGCCCCAAAAGTCACCGTCTTTCCCCTAAAGATTCGCGCCTGGTTCAAATTAATAAAATCCAATTATTAATTATACTATAATATTGCAAAAAATATACAAAAAATATGCTTAAGATGAAATTTTTTAACAAAAGTTAATTTCTTTTTTAACAAATTCAAATGTTTTTACAAAGACAAGTAAAAAGGCAGCCGTTTGAGTCATCGACTTCTCGGATGTTTTTGGTTCGGATGTAATCGGATCCTCTAATACTATATATGAAAAGGAAGAATAAAATAAGCAATCAGATCCACTTGAGATGCTGCAAAGTAAAAGTTGAGGAAATAAATATTTTATGTTTAATATTCTTTAATTAAATTCCTTAATGCAAGCAAATTTAAATAGAAAATCAAATTAATTAGATCTTTTTCAAATTCTAAGCTAGTATAAGAAGATAGTAAATCAATTTCAAATTTTTGATTAGTTCTTATTTATGCCGCTAGAGTGGCTGTGGTAAAGAGTCTCTTTGGGAAAGCGTTCCCTGGCGTCCAAAATGCGTTGCGCATTCATCGTTTCTAAGAACCATCAACATCAGAGAACACAAAATGAAGTCTGAAGCCAAAACTTTGTTGACAACTCCAACAGAACAACCCCACCATTATACGTAAGAGATGCATTCCTAATTCGATTATTTATAATGGAATGTCTACACTCAAGAGGGTCTAATCATTTAACCACTCAATTTTATTTCCTTTCTAGCTATTTAAAAGAATTTCGTGTACAACAGTGTCCATTATTTCTACAACATAAATGTACTCAACATAGGCCCTATACATGTTTTGATTGGCATTTTATGAATCAACGACGAAGAAGACCTGTCAGAAAAAGAGATGGATCATTTAATTATAGTGCTGATAACTATTGTACAAAATTTGATGAGACAACAGGCCTCTGTCCTGAAGGCGACGAGTAAGTCATAAATCTAAAAGAATTTCACTTCTGAATGATCAAAAAATCTTCAAAATATATCACCTATCTTCCACATTGTATCCAAATTAAATTCAACTCCAAATCAATCATTTTATTTTTCAATAAAAATAATTCTATTACTTATTAAAATTCTTAATAAAATCAAAATAATTAAATAATTAATCAAAAAATTAATTTAATCTATATAAATTTTCAAGAAAGAAATGAGTTTTAATATAAAAAAGGAAAAATTTCAGTTTTCCAAAAAAAAAAAAAAAAGCCTACAATTTAACTAAAAATAATCCTAAATAAACTTTAATAGATTTAAAAACAAATGAAAAAATATTCTAGATTTCCAATTATAATTAGGTCTATAATTTTGTAAGAGATGTATTTGCTATTATCAAATTATTTGAGATTATACAATATTATACATTTCTACAAGGAGAAAATGGGTAACTATTGTTATTTTAAATACACTTTTGGCATCTAATTTTGACTTAAATACAATATTTAATAAAAAATTGCTCTAGTTACAGGCATATTGTTAATTGTTTCACATCTTTCACTCTTAAGTTTAACCCTGAACTTAGTTAAAAACGAACTTGATGGCAACTTCCTTACCCAGGTCCAAACTCGCTTCTTTAGATCACTCTCAATGAGACTACACAAATAGATATTCATTGTTATATGTATTATTTATCAATTTTGATGACTTAAACGTATACAATCTTTCAAATTTTACAAATGGTTCAACACATTTCGAAAATTTAAAACTGAGTATTGATAAACAATTTTAATGCCTGTGGGTGATTTTGTCATTTTACCTTATATAAATTTGCTATAAACAAAACGACAAATTTCTCTCGTCTATCAATTTGTAACCAATATTAAAATTCATTAAAATTTAAAAGTTTAGAGAAGAAGATTTTGGGAGTAAATGTGAAAAATGAAAAATTTACTTCGAATGCAATTTATTCATAGTACCCAATGTATTCAAACAAAAATTTCTTATATATTGTTTGTAACATTTACATTAACATTAAAAGAAAATTCAGACGAAAATAGAAAAATCCCATGATCTCCCACTTTTAAGAGAATCCCAAAATTTTTTGTAAAAACTTATTATTCACTTCAAATCTTAAAAAGAATAACTACAATAGCAATGAAACTTAGAAAATTGTAAAGGTGGGATTATTTATTTTTGCACTACCTATATATAAGTTGACATCACTAACTAAAACATTTAAAACTTAATTTGAATATAATCCATGATGTCCAAACATTGTTATGCACTCTTTGATGCTTGATACTTTGAAAAATGTGTTTCAACTAATATTTTTGAGCTTTACATCAATTTTCTCAGAAAATATTCGAGATATCGGTTAGAGACCTATTTTTTCGATTTTTCATCTTTAAATTAAATTCAAGACAACTAACTTCGACTCAAAATGTATGGAAGAGTGTTGTCTTATTTTATCTTCAGAACAGAAAGCTAGACTAAATCTTTCACTAGTCGTATCTCGAAAACAAAGGAGCTATGTTTATATGAAGTTTTTTCTTATTTTCAGATCTAGAATGAATTCCCAAAATAATGTCCTTACCTCATGAGACATCCTTTATAAAGAATATCTATACAATTCCAAAAATCATTTTATTCATATATGTAAAATTATTTAAAAATATAAAAAATTTGACATTAATCACATATAAATATAAAAATATTCCTCTACAGTTGTGACAGGCAATTTTTTATTTAAAATAAATATATATTTAATATATGATTCCTCTCCGTTTTAATTTATTTAATAAGAAATTATTTTGTTTTTATTTATTTAGGTTGGAATTTTATAGTAATTCCTTCCTTGCCATATCTTCAATTAGATACTTAAATTAAGATAATGATTCTTAATAAGGATATTGTTAGTAAAGTGTGATTTATTTAACTAAAATTAACTCTAGACATTTTATTAAAAATAATAATAGCAGCAAGAGAAAAACATCAGCTAAAAAAAATGCTTTAATGTATTTTGTATTTGTCCCTACTATACTCCTTCTTCAATGCTAGTAATTAATAGCAGGGAAACTGTCAAATATTCTATAATATAGATAGTGACATCGAAATATTTACACCAAACAATTAACAATTTTTGAAGTCTTTCCTCTCGCTGCTTTTTTATTCTATTACTAATCGTGCTGGTTAAAAATTAGATAGGTATGTTGATTAGTAAAACAATTTCGGGAAACAAAAAAACGATTGAATGAAAGATTCTAAAGGGATAAATATTTTTTAGTTGCCCATATTTGCACCGCACTGCTGGGGATACAGAAAGAAGGTATCATCTTCGATATTATAAGACTGGTATGTGCGTTCATGATACAGACTCTCGAGGTCTTTGCGTTAAGAACGGGGCACATTGTGCCTTTTCACATGGGACTCAAGACCTGAGACCCCCAGTTTATGATATCAAAGAAATGCAGGTAAGTCAAATATTGTAAAAATATCAGAAGGGATGAATCCAACAACATCAAATCACAAACCAAAAAGATTTTTAATTTTGAAACTCCTGTATTCTTATATTTCCTTCCATAAAAATGTGTTAAAATTTTTTTAGCACAAGTTTTTCAGATATTAATTCTATTTTTTTTTTTTATATGGGAGCATGCAGGTCCAACAGACCTATAATGACCCTGGTCACATGGACCAGGAAGAACAGGAGAATATGTGGGAACTTTAAAATCTGATTACTATATTAAGTTGATATTGAACATGTTCTTATTTAAAATTGGAAGAATTGGTATTTTGGGAAAGAACACTAAAATTCAAAAATTTTAATATTTTCCAAGGATTCATTCTCTTCATTTCACACTTTAATTATACATATATAGATATATACATATATATATATTCTTTATTTACAGGCATTAGAAAATCCAGATTTTGATGCGAATGCGCTAAGTAATGGACCCAATGTTTTAGATAAAGAAAGAAATTTAATGAATGAAGATCCTAAATGGCAAGGTAAATAAAAATTTGTTTCAAATTTTTTACGAAGATCATATAGCTTGGTTTGACTTTTAGCATAGGATATGTAGACAGAGAAATTAAAAATTTTATTACCTTAAAAGAAATTAATCTTAATCTCATCTTAATGCTTTGGTCATAATCTTGTTGTCTTCATTAAAGACAACACTTCTCATTTAATCAATTGTTAATATATAAACTTACTAATAGTAATAACATTTGGAAAATAGATAAAACAATACTTGATTAAGAATAAATTTTATTAAATAATCATTTTATTAGATAGTTTTGTATTTATAATATAATATAATGTAATATAATAATTTATGAATATTAATTGTTTCAGATACAAGTTATGTATTAGCAAATTATAAAACAGAACCGTGTAAACGACCGCCTAGGCTCTGTCGTCAAGGTTATGCATGTCCTCAATATCACAATTCAAGAGATAAACGTAGAAATCCTAGGAAAATCAAATATAGGTATTAAATAAATTTTCTATTATTTTATTATGTCAGAAAAGTTGCGGGAAATAAAAGTTATCAAAATAAAAACCTCTTTTTATTTCCTTGCATTATGACAGGGAAAATGTGGGAAACGTTATAATTAGACTCATCAGTTTTTAAAGTTTCAAGTTCCCAAGTTTACTTAAAGATACTTAAAGATTTATCGTCCAAAATTTTTAAAGCTTAGAGGTAATTAATAGATTCTAAATAAAAAAATGTTTAAATTTAGTTATTTTCTACTAAATAAAAAGTTCATTTTCTAAAAATATTTTTTGACTAAAATCTCTTAACTAAAATGTGTAAAATTATATTATTATAATTATAAAAGAATATTTATCTTAAGATGAAATGGATTAGATGTAAGATTTTAGTTAATAGATCCAAGAGCAGCTGAGGAAAATTTTGTAGATATCTGAAGAACCAAATGTCCAAATTTCTTTAAATTTGGTAGCTGTTTGGAAATTATTAAACGTTAGTTAGACAAATTTTAACAATTTTTCATAGAAATCTAAATTTACATTATAAAATTTTGCAAATTCGCCTTTTTTTTCTTTTAAAATATTTAAACGGATTTTCTAATTAAAACTCTTCTTTTCGATTTAACATTCGTTTTTACTTATACACATTTTTTTATATATTTTTAACACTTTTGTTTTCATATTTAAAACAGGTCAACACCATGTCCAAGTGTGAAACATGGAGATGAATGGGGAGAACCAGCACAATGTGAAAATGGCGATGCATGCCAATACTGTCATACAAGAACCGAACAACAATTTCATCCTGAAATTTATAAATCAACTAAATGTCACGATGTTCAAACAGCACGTTACTGCCCTCGAGGTGTTTTCTGTGCATTCGCACATGTAGAACATGAAATGGCAGCAGCCAGAGATATGGCTGCATGTAGTGATTCTGGAACAAATTTAGCGGAAATACTTTCAACTGCTTTAGCTCCAACAACTGGAGGTGAAAAACATGGAGGCACTGTGAGCGGATCAGTCAATTCGGGAACATCGGCAGCAAACGCAACAGGCAATAACAATGCAGGATCTTCATCTGGCGCAGGTGTTAGTGGCAATTCGACCGGAGGGGTAATTGGAAGTGGAATTGGCGTTGGAGTCGGCATTGGAATCTGCGCAAACAAAGATAAAAGCAGTGATAGTTCGGTAATTTTTCACCTTTTTCTTTCATTTTAGAAAAAGATCTATATTTTACTCATTTTATGTATTAGCTTGATAATTTTTTTTTTTTTTTATTTAATTGGAATATGCTAGGATGTGTAGATTATGGAAGTATGGATAAAAAACCAGCAGTTTAATTGCTCCATCTGACGTCAGGGCGACTATTGCGCCAAGCAATCAGTCACATAGTCTTGGCACCAATATTCACATATATCCATTGAATGTTATATACAACTTGGCCCATTTCTGTTATCCTAATCGCACTGTAGATGATGATTCATATGCATCGAAAATTTACGCAATAAAGGACGTAAGGTGGAGCGATTAAACTGCTGGTTTTTCTCCATATTTCCATAATTATTTTTCTATAAAGAAAACAGTAATCATATAACATTTATGTAATTATACCTAATAAGCTCTCTTGGCATGTTCCATATTCGATTTCATGAAGTAATTTCCTCCTTTACTATTGGTAAATGGATCCTACTGTAATAGGCCTTCTTACAATACATATATGAGTTTTGATTTTTTTTCCAATTATAGATCTTTGAAGCTGAGAATGATTGAAAGATCTAGTCATACATCTATGTAAGAGACTAGGGGAGGGTTGTTAAGACGGTGCCTTTTTAGCAATTTGGGATCAAGATAAGACTCATTTAAAGGATGACCACAATCGCTTTCAGATATATTAATTACCATTCTTATTAGCAACAATCCCCATGGCATATTCTTGAAGATAGAGGGGGAGGGGGGAGAACTAAATGAACCAACCATACCACCTCCCCTCAAGCGTTGAACATGAACATGTTAACATTAGTTAGAAAGAAATAAGATTAACTTCACAGATGGATGGCTACGGCCAGAAGTATAGCCTGGGTCAGAATGAAAACAAGAACATTCCTTTTTTGGTCTCTTGGAACAAACCTTATAAAAAATTTCAAAACAAATTACTTTTTTTAGATAAATTTATAATAAAATAAAAATTTTTAGAATGGTAGCGGCGAGGTTTCTGAATCGGCTTCAACGTCCAGTCTGGGATCCAATAGTTCTCATAGCAAAGCTCCGGGCGCTCAACTTTCTTCGTCTGCAAAACACAATGGTCCATCTTCCTTAGCCCCAGGATATTCACTTGGTCGTTCTACTCAAGAAATGCTACATGCTGTGAGTGTACTTTATTTATTTTTTCTTTCTATAAATTCTTTAAAATTTTAAAAGCTTTATATTCTTCTTTCTATTTGTTAGACTTTTTATTATATTATACTATTATTATGAGACTTTTTATAATTTTATGAATCTGACTGAGAAGTTTGAGAATTTTTAAAATTATAAAATCATTATTAAAATACTTTTATAGAATGACACTTAAAAATAATTTTAGATCTATCTATTGTGGTATATAACATTTGTTTTTATATTTATTTTAACGATAATAGGAACTTCCCAATCGAAATTGGTGTTTTTGCTTTATTTTTTTCTCTTTAAATTCTCTAAAATACTTAATTTTGATTCTAAATAGAATTTACTTCGTAAGCAGCTCGAAATTGACAAAGATCCACTGCTCGACTCTCAAGAAAAAGCACAACGGAAACAATGTTTAATTCAAGCCTATGGACTTTCCTCATTTTATTCAAGTGCTGTATCTGCTGCAGATACTGTTGAATCTGTTGTCGGTAAGAATTGTATCAACTACTGAAAAATATATATTTTATATAAAAGTATTCATATATATTTATAATTGAATATATTTTAGGAAATGCTTTAGACGATCTGACTCTGGAGGATCCTTTAAATCTTGCTGCTTCTTTAGACAAAGATCTTGTTTGTGGAGGAGTGAACGATGATCGTTCATCAATATCGGCAGGTTTAGCTAGCAGTGGCATAATGTTGGGTAGTTCGGCTCCAGTAAATATACCAGGATCATCTCATGTAGCTTCCGCAGCCACTAATGCCCATTTGTTTTCTTCTCCTGGTTCTTCACCAAATTTCTTTGGTGGTGGTGGAAGTACTCGTTTTAGTCATCATGAATGTTTAACATCTGTAAGTTGTTATATCCATTTAAATAATTATTTCTAAAAATATATTAATTAATATAACATGTTTTTTTATCCACCATTAATACACTCAAGAAAATATTGTATTTATATTAATTTTTGAGATTTTTTAGAAATAATCAGGAACGAAAAAACTATTTGTAACACGAATCAATGATGCCCATTTGGTTGTGTCTCATGTAGAGAAAATTTGGTTGAACGGATCTTTATCAAATTTAATATTTAGGATTCACGTGAAAATAACTCAATTTGATCAACTATTAGTATAACTATACAGATTTTTAAATATGGCAACATATTATTAAAGTGGCATTAATAAACTACATCTTCCTCTGAACCCGAAACTGGACATTTTCCTTAAAACTTACAATCTCTACTCCTTTAAATATAACTTCAAAAAATTTTCTTCCCTTACTCTTTCTTGTTACATGTGACCACTGGTCGTTATAGATCTTTTGGACCTTATACATCAATTTCCAAAAAAAAAAAAAATGGGGAGAGTATATTAAAATTTTTTTTGGATTAAATAATAATAATAATAGTTTATTTATTATTTATATAAGCAAATGTCAAACATCTTTTTGAAAAAAGGTTTTATAACAAATTGTGGCCAGTTCTTGTTTGGGGGAGGACAAATTTTCTTTTAGAATTAGCTTTTCTTTTTTTTTTGCAAGTTATTAGTTTCCATTTAAATTTGTTATTTTTTCTCATTTTTCTTTGTTTTATTGAAATTTTGCAATTTTTTAGGATTTGGGAGGGGGTAGGGAAGAGCTGACTACTTGTTGCGGCACGCTTGATGTAGCAAGTGGCCTGAAAGAAAAACCGTTGGGGCTTCTTTATATGAATTTCTTCCAAAACTGATCAAATTGAGAATTTTATATGGTTTCTATATAGGAGGCTTCCTTTCTATTTTCTTCTTTATTCTTAAAAATTTTAATTTAATTACTCTCATACATTTCAATACTGGATATTTTTTAATACAGTAATTTCCTTAAAGCAAAGGTTCTCAACCAGAGGGGAATTCTTAATAAATTAAAAGAATTTTAATTATAAACTTTTTTAGCCTTTTTTTTCAATTAAACAGGTTGATTTTTTTAAATTCATTATTTATTTGTATTTTGAATTGTATTTTTCTTGGTTAAGGTTAACCTAACCATTTAACCTACCCCCTTATTTATTTAATTATTTTTGTTGGTTGTTATAACTTGTCACCAAAAGTAGTAAAAAAACTTTATTCATATTCTTATTATTTATTTTTACTGCAACCTTCTTGCTTGGGAAGGGGGTAATTATATTCTGCAGTTTACTGAAAATGGGGAATAAAACGATAAAGTAAACCACTGCTTTAAAGAGGAAAATAAACGCTGGTTTTATTCTCCTTGAACTTTTCCAATTATATATAGATTAATTCATTTATTATATAATTGTTATATTTTTTTTAATATACTTTACAGAGTAATTTTCTAAGCCAGTCTTCAGCCTCTCATCATGTTTCTTCAGCACCTAAGCTCGGAGGCCTTTTTGACTCATTTACGGCTGCTTCGCCGAATCATAGTAATACCAGCGCTTATCCAATGGCTAGTGGAGATGTACAAATGTCCAGATTAGCAGAAGCATGGAGACAAGAAGCTGATGAATCAAAACGTTTAGCAAGTATAGCTGAAAAACAAAGGGATGAAGCTCTAGCACAGGTAGGCAATCCCTTTACACTATTTTCTTTGTATATATCTTGTTTCTTGCTCCCCTCCCCCCCCCCCCCCCCCCCCCCCCTTTCCCTCTTTTTTTATTTTCTTCTTCTTTCTTTTCTTTTTTTTTAAATTTACTATATATTTTTTACT
>JAAAKE020124781.1:0-15016 GCA_010014785.2 Anisolabis maritima
CGAGAAATGGGTTGTCTACAACAATGTTAAACGCAAGAGATCATGGAGTAAAAAAGATGAACCGGCTCAAAGCACTTCGAAAGCCAATATTCGTCAAAAAAAAGGTGAATCTATCTGTTTGGTAGGATTTCAAAGGAATCGTTTTTTTTTTTGAGCTTCTACCGGACAACACAACGATCAATTCTGAAGTGTACTGTCATTAGCTGGACAAATTGAATGATTCACTTAAACAGAAAAAGCCAGAATTGATCAATAGAAAAGGTGTAGTTTTCCACCAAGATAATGCGAGACCTCATACAAGTTTGGTAACTCGCCAAAAGCTTTTACAGCTTGGATGGAATGTACTACTACACCCACCATATTCTCCAGATCTGGCACCTTCTGATTATTATATGTTCCGGACTCTACAAAATTTTTTAGACGGTAAAACCTTTACTTCAAATGAGGAGGTCAAAAATCACCTGGATCAGTTTTTTGGCAGCAAAGAACAAAAATTTTATGAGCGTGGAATCATGCTACTGCCAGAAAGATGGCAAAAGGTATTGGACCAGAATGGACAATATATAATTCAATAAAATATTTATTCACTATAAGAAAATCGTCTTTCATTTTCATAAAAAAAAAAACGAAATTTCTTTCCGAACAACCCAATAATATAAAAGCAAGTAAGCTAGCTCCACCAACGCAAATTTTATAATCCATTAAATATATATATATACTAATTTTATATATTGGATGGAATTAACCACGATTTGCAAAACAACCGTTATTGTATTGTAAGATGTTCTCACATGACATCGAAATATTCACCTCAAAACGGATTATTAGGTCAAATATTCTTTCATTGGCTGAAAGTCCCACCTATTATTAAATACAAAAATATTAATTTTCCTCACTTAATAAATAAAGTAGCGTGGGGTGACATTTATTATATAGGGAAGCGGTTTTTAAAATACAAAAATGAAAATAATTATATTTACACTTACCATGTTAAGAATCGACATACTAAATATAGTAAATTAGAAGAACGCACAGTTAATAATAGATATGATCGCCGCATCTCTCACGAATATGTGTCTATTAAGGAAAGGTTTAGATTCCTTCATCCTTCCTTATAAAATTTAGGAAAATATTATTCATAAAATGCGAACTATAGCTTTGGAAATTGATTAATACAAGTAAATTTAAAACAAAATTTATAAACAATGAATAAGAAACTATATATTGACAAATACAATTTGTCATAGTAAAATACAAGAGATGCGCCTCAATCAACGCATCCATAGAATACACGCCACTGAATAATTAATAAAAGAAAATATAAAATATAAAACTGAATATGGAATAGGCTTAAATAATTTTCATACTAATTTACATAGATGTAATATTTTTAATTATTTTATATAGTCATACTTCTTTCTTTAGCGAATACAAATTTTCTAGAACATGCAAAATAAAATTTATCGTCTATTTTTATGAAAAGTTCTAAATTCATTAATTTCCCATAGGATTAAGATGTGTGGCTTTTTTGATAGAAAAAATTTATAAAATATTAAGTGATAAACCAAAAAATTTTTACATTTATATTATTGTATATAACCAATGAGGTGTAGTTACATAACATTTACTTGAATTTTAATTGAAAATTCTGAGTTCAGCAAGTCATCAAACATTAGATACCCTGTTTAATTTTCCCTATTTTTTCTAATTGTTACATCTTTTTTAATATACACAATTGTAAATACATAAAATGTATAATTATAATATTAACCCATTGGAATTATTAAGATAAAAATGAGTTTTTTATTGATAATAATAAATAAATAAATAAATAAATAAATAAATAAATAAATAAATAAATAAATAAATAAATAAATAAATATAATATTTATTTGAAAGTATCAAAATAATTGAGCAAACATCGTCTAATTAAGACAAGCTCGATTTAATATCCTAATTAGAAGTTTGTTTAATAAATAAATCTATTTATCTAAATTTATGTATTAAAAATATATACAATATTCATATCAATGCTATAAGGAACATTGAAATGAAATGACTATCGAGATTCTATAATTAAAATTATTCTTTTTATAGTCCGACCGATCTCGGAATTGCAGAAGTCTCAACCCCACTCTAAATCTGGGAAGACTAAAAGATGCCCATTCCATAACCCCATAACCAATCACAACAACACTTTCCCCACTTTTCCCGCTTTTTCGACTTTAAGAGAGAGGGAAGGCCATCCCATGACTCTTCCTCTGCCTTTTTTCACCTCTTTGGATTGCGAAAACGGCCCGACTAAAAATGTATGTTATGAGGACAATAATAATAAAAATAATATTATTAATAAACAAAGATAGAAATATACGATTGGAATTTTCAAGATTTGCATTTTTTTTAAATTCAACTAAATAAAATTTTAATATGTATAAAAAAATTAAAAATATTATTATTATTATTATTATTATTATTACTATTATTATTATTATTATTATTATTATTATTATTATTATTATTATTATTATTATTATTATTATTATTTTTGGTTTGTTTAACAATAATTTAATTTGTGCGAAGACACATCACACTGCTTAAATGTTTATATTTTTTAAAATAAATTAAAATATTATCAGGTAGGTTTTATTCATTTCAATATCAATATATATGAGTCGAAAAAACGACTAAAAAAATCCCTTCTATTTTATGATTTTGATGAAATTGTACAAATATGGAGATCTTAGTCATCTCATTAAAAATCAGGAGAATTAGTACCGTAGATTTTTTCCGCCCCTATTAGCTCTAAAATTTGAAATCCCGATTTTTCGAAATTTAAATATCTCGGTTAATAAAAGTTGGATTTTCAAACTTTTTGAGTTAAAAAAAATTTATATTGAAATATATAAATATATATATATATATATATATATATCTTAGAAAAACGCAAAATAAAATTTCAAATATTAAAAAAATGCACCTTTTTTTCTTGAAAAAATATACGTTAGAGAGCACTTTATAAAGTGTTTTAAAAAATTACGGTGAAGACGAATGGTTTAGGAGAAACAAAAATTAAATAAGAAAAATAGACAATTTTAAAATTTTGATTAGAGCATCTTTGCTTACAAATTGATATTTACATTAAAAGATTCATTCAAATCAATAGGCCTATGTTTGTTTTTTCTTTTTGTTATATTTTCATATTGTTACTTTTAGTATTTAGTAATTTTGAAAAATAAGTTGCTCTTCAATATTTTTATTAGGATAACTATGATCTCATTTTATGAAATTTCATCGAAATATAAAAATAGGAGGCATTTCTTTAATAGTTTTTCCGTGGAATGACCCATATATAAGTTAGGCCTAATTTGTGTAATTGCCTATTTCACGACTTAGGCAATTTTTTTGCCGTATTCGTGATATCAGGACTTACCTAATTCGTGAAATAAGCAGAGCTCAAGGTAAGATATTTATAACTGTCATTACCGTTGGATACAGCTCAGTTCGATTATTATTTAAATATATTATATTACATATTATTTTTTAATTAGATTTTCCTTAGATAAAAACATTTATTAAAACAACTTGCAAGGGCCTATTCGGTTCCTATCTTATTTATTTCGCGAATTAGACAAGTTCTGATTTCATGTACTAGGCATAAATTGCTTATTGCACAAATTCGGCAAAAAGAAATAGTCTAATTCGTGAAATAGACAATTACAGAAATTCGGTGTAACATATATATACTCGTAAAATTGAATTTTATAATTGTACCTACACCACCCTTTAATACACATGCCCACGCTCTATAAATTTATTCCGAAAGACAATGAAATATCTCATTGGGAGTTATAGTAGTTAAAATTTTTTTTTAACTTTGATTTTAGTAGAATTTTTTCCAAAATTAAAAAAAAATCTTCCATTTATAAATTTGTTTTTATTTATTAATTTTTATTTAATAATATAAGCAACAACTTGAATTACTTATAGTCCTTTGTTTAGAGGATTTTCTAGAGTCTAGTGTGACGCTTTTCGAGCCAGGACGTAGGCGAATACATAAAAACGCTGACATTAAACAAGAAGCAACAAGTACCCCAAGTAATATAACAAGAGCTGCTGCAAATCCGGGTGTTGTCATACATATGAGGCCTTCATCAGGTCGAATTGGAAATATTATTGTTGTCGTATTTACAGGAGCTTCTTCTTCAAGAGAGAAAGTAAGGTCTCCTGTTGAAACCACTTGAATAACTCGATTGACACCAACTTCTTTTTCAGGATCGGTTGTTGGTTCTCGTCGATGTCTCCTCGCAGCACGTCTTTCATCTCGTGGTCTTCCTGCAGCTGTCAGATATGCGTCAAGTGGTAAACCGGGAGGCGATGGAGGAGGCGGTGGTCCATAAGCCGTATCCGGGCCGGCTCCTACACTTCCATGTAGTAGAGCAGATGCAGAAGCAATACCGATAGCGCCGTCCGGTGCACATTGTTCTGGACATTGGTAACGACAAATTTGGATAGTACATTGGAAATGAACTTCAACTGAATCTGGAAATTTGAATGCTTGGAAGTGTGCATAGGAAAGTACAGAAGCACTGGCACCAAAATTCTTGATCTTAGTAAATCGTGACATTAATTTGTTACGTGTCACGCAACCTCTCTGATCGACGAGTTGAATTGGAGCACGTTGGCCATCATGTGCCATGCAATTTCTGACGAGCATATCAAATTTAGAATCATCATCTTTAATAGCAAGAACCATTGTCATAGTTTGGCCAATCTTAACAAGGCCAGACACCTCACTGGCCCAGGGCCCTTTGCCAACCTAAAACAAAAAATTAAAATAATTAGTTTGAAAACTTGCCAAAATTCTTTGGATCAAAAGGATATTTAATATTTTAATTAAGATGGATAGAGGTTTAATTTTGTGATATAGGATATTATGAATTTGAAATTTCTAAATACAATAAAAAAGTTATACTTTCATATTAATGTTCTTACTAATAATAAAATTTCACAATTTATCTGGACCAATGGACCCTTACTAGGTTTATATGTCTAACTACAAAGATCTCATTTTTAAGGATCTCTCTCTATGAGAGCTTCTTTAAAAGTTAAAATAATCCACGCAAAGTCTGCTTCTGGGTAGTCTTTGTTAAACACGGTTTTATTCTAGAGAAAAACAGAGCAAAACAAGTTTTTGTTTTTATTCTATTAAGACATAAAACGAGGCCCTTAGGTATATCAATCATTAAGTGACCATCGGAACTCATTTGGGGAGATTTGTATTGCTTTTTTATGAACAGTGCTCGAAAATTACTCCTTTGTACCCGACGACATTTTGCGAGTTAACTATTAAATACCATAAAAAAGATAACAGAATTAGAATATAATGTTAACTTTTGGAAAGTTACTGTTAGTGTCTCACTTCGCGTCAAATCACCCTTATATATTTCTAAAATTATTAAAGAACTTTTTGTTCGGAGCTTGAGCCAAAGCAGGGAAGGAACACTACCCTCACTCCCAACTCTTGACCTAAGTGTAACTTTGTCTTCATGGATTTATATATCAAACGTTATTGGTTGTTTAGATTGTGTTTTAGGAAGTGTTTGGTTGGATGGTGTGGTGACGGTTGTCGCATTGGTTGGTTCGGCTCGGATCCGGGGCCTCAATCTGTCTACTCCCCGGGTCGAGGTGTTGCTTGGTCGCTCGTTCGAACTCAAGTGGGGAAAACATTATTCCACATACAACCAACCGCGGAAACCTTCCAGAACATATATATATATTCAAGGCCATCATCTCGGTTTAGATTTTTGAGAAGTTTTTCAATTTCGATTCCTTCTCTGATCATCCTTCTTTAGTACTTTGCATCCGTTATAATTTGATTTTGTGCAATAAAGAAAATTTTCTCAAACGCCAGAAAATATATTCAATCGATAAAGAAAAAGAATTAATTTCTCATGCATGTTTGCCATATGTGAAGGGCATCACTGACAAAAAAAAAAAAAAAAAAACATGATATCGAACCCATTTTCAAAGCCTACAACCAAATTTTCAAACAAACTATATCTCACAAAAACAACATGAAATATGAGAACCCTAGAGTTTATAAAATAGATAATAAAAATTGTCGTCAAACCACATGGAAGATTCTAAATCTAGTCTAGACTCAGGGTTATCCATTTACGCCAACCTGAAAAGCGTCCTCTGGCTGAAAATTTTCTAAGGACGGGTCACAAAATGAGTGTGATAGAAGAAAAATTTTTTACAACAGAAGTAATCTACTCAAAAAGATTGTTTAGGGACCCGAAATTCAAGTCTCCCAAAAATCCCGAAATGATAACTTTCAATTAAAGAGAATATGGTTAATAATATTTTAGATAATCTGGCGAAAGATATATTAAAAAATTCTTGAGCAGTTTCCAATTGTTTAAATATTAAATTATTAATTAATAAAAAAATTATTGTAAACATAAATTGATTAGTTATATACAATGTTAATCAATTTATGTATTTATTTCTCAAGTTGGCAACAATAAATGCAATTAAAAAAAAAAACAAAAAAAAAATTAAAAATTTTGCAACTATAAATCAATTCACAAAAATTAATTATATATGAATTAACTTGTATAATTATAAATTTTGAAAATCTACTTATTATAGAGAACATGTAATGGCATCTTGCAGTTACTAGCTGAGGTACTATTGTGGCACCCATCTTGTTTCTCGTTTCATTTCAGACTGTACATGTAGATCTCTAGATGAGTGGAGATTGGCGGCAAACGTCTAAGGACCACCTGTGCGATAGTGTGTGTATGTGTAGATCTCTAGATATACTATATGGAATGAAAACTCTTGGGACTAGCAATGATTTTTTATCAAAAACCGATTTTATTTTTCAATATATATTTCTTCAAGAGCAATACACTTATTCCTAACGGTTCTCTAACTTTTGGATTCCTTTCATAAAGTACGATTTGTCAAGGGCTCCAAAATATCCATTTGTTTCACTTCCGATATTCTCATTTGGCTCCGGGCAACCAAGCAAAACCGTTATTTACACGACCTCTACTCGTAGTCAAAAGGGCGAAATGTCATGAAAATCTGACACAAATCTTTTTGGAGGTTGATACTTTTTAAAATTCATATGGGTATTTGGTTAGTGATGTCCTACATGATGCTTTATAGTGGCGAGTCCGGTGACTTTTCACAACATGTTGTAAGAAGCTTTGTGATAGGTATCTGAATTATACTTGAAAAAAGTCATAGAATGGGTGACCGAACCGTGTCTAATAAATAAACTACAGTTAAAGCGAAAATATAATTTATTTATTCATGATAACTGTGAAAGGTTCAACTCCAAAATTAAGATACCCTCTAAAGTCACTAAGAAGTCAATCCAGTAAAATACAGAGCATAACAGCCATAATATTTAAAAATACCATAAAACACCTTGAAATAAACAAATACAAAGAAGACTATCTTCAAGCCACAAGATTAACAGTTGAACATTTATATTTTCTGCTGTTTATTACCTCCTAAACATAAAATTATATTCATGTGGGAATTTTTCAAGTCTAAAGACATATTATCTTTTTTTCCTGAATATATTATTTTTTCTATATTTATTTTTTGAGTATATATTTAAATATTATACAATATATCAAACGATTCAGTTGTTAATCTGTTTGTGAGGTGTTTTTTGTGTTTGAAATCTATGTTGGAGATTAAATTTACTAAAACCATGTTTATTTGATGAGAGTTTTTTTTTTTAGTAGAATTTAGATACACATATATTATTCTTATTTTTATTATTATTATTATTATTATTATTATTATATACCAGAAAATAAATCACCTTTTTTGAAAAAAATTTTTTCATACGAGGGTCCAAAATTCATTTTTATAATTTTAATATCATTGTAAAGCTTTTGAAAAATCCTTTCCATCTATAAAGGTGAGATACCTCGGAAATTTTTCTGAATATTAATTATTTTTAATTAAATACTTGATATGTGAATTTTAAATCTCCTTTGCCCACCATCAGCCAATCAGAACTCACCACCAGAGGGAGATATTCCTGCCACACTACTTTCATTTCAATAATCATAATAAATTTAATATATAAAATCCTAATTAATATTAATATTAGGTGATTAAGTAACAGCTCATACCGCTTAAAATAGAATTATATATTTTTGAATTTATATTTAAATTAAGATCTACCTGCGCGCTCGATAACACGGGATTTTAATATTCCAATTTTAAAGTGTACTTTATATGAAGCTTAAGGTGATATTTTCATGTCAAAGATTCAAGGTTTTTTTATTCTCTATACCAATATTTTTATTTTATACATATTACTATTATAAATAAATATTTATTTTTTACTAATATTACTTGCGATATTTATTGTTTTTTAATAGAAAAATATTATTCTTCCTACATTTTACTTACTGGAAATAATTTTTAAAAGATTTCTTTGTTTTTAGACTGGTAAATTTCATTTATTTAACTACAATAATGATAAAAAAAAAACACGAAAAACTATTAATGACTCAATTAATTATTAAAATTTTACAACCATCTGAGTATAACTTTGGACTCAGATTCATTATCTTCCAAAAAGCGAAACAAAATATCGGAGAGAAAATTCTCCACAAAAGAGACAGGGGACGAAGTCCGTAGGTACATAGTCGGTCAAAGGCGGGTTGGGCAGCTAGTCAATAACGAATCGTAACTAATAATAAACTATCAAGCCACAGCTCAGATCTTTTAACGTAGAATCATGTATCTTTGATTTTATATATATTCATGACTACATGTTATGTAAAACAGAATTTTTCGATATTCTTTTAAATTTACGGATTTCTCAAATAAAATGATTTTCCGACAACTTTTTTGTGTTAATAAATACAATGGAAAAAGAAAAAACCCGAAAAAATTCTCTATCATATCAAAAAAGTTGTCGAATTATTCATACGGAATTTGGAAATCCATATGGTAATTTTGCTTCATACAAAATAAAATAAAAAAGAAAAATGTTTACTTGAATCTGCATCCAACAGCCCACATTATCACCAGCGAAGTCTGCACGGACGACATCAAGCATATCAACAGGGAAAGGCCGGAAGGTCACAGATTTTTCATACTGATCGTGCCAAGTGCATCTTAATTTGCGTGCTTGGTCCCATACTTCTTGAACCTGAGGATCGTATTGAACGACAATAATATTTTCGAAATAAGTACCAGAGCCTGAATCAGCTCCATAACCATAAAGACCATTTTCGGTATTCCCTACAGTTCCACAAGCATGTACACTTATTTCAAAGGTAGCAGAAGTG
This sequence comes from Anisolabis maritima, assembly GCA_010014785.2. Taxonomy (NCBI): domain Eukaryota; kingdom Metazoa; phylum Arthropoda; class Insecta; order Dermaptera; family Anisolabididae; genus Anisolabis; species Anisolabis maritima. Next base: position 9,336 of record JAAAKE020124781.1, read on the forward strand.
CGTCCCAAACCAGCAGGAAGATGTACACAATTCAGATTGCTATAATGACCTTTGCTAAAAACAATTCCATAAAAAGGCTTATCAAAGCCAATATAAACTTTCATTAAATTTTTTTCACATTTAACATCTAAGGAAACAATTTTAGCCATATCGGGTATAGTTGAAGTCCAGAGCTCTCCTCCATTTCCAACACCTAAAGAAATATCATTATTGTAGAGTTTCTCCATCGCCTCATGAACCTGGAAGATAACACAATAATTGTGTTATAATATAAAATACAAGTTACTAAATACTTTAAGAATACCTTATTATGTGCTGAGCCCGAAGGTGGAGGTGGTGGGGGACCATGATAGACAACATTTGTATGGAAGGAGGGCTTTCCTCGATATCCACCACCAACATTATTATTAGGATTTCCACCTCCCCCTGAAAGCAATTTCGTTCCTGTTTCAGGATTTTCGCCGGTTTCTAAAGCCAATTGATCCGTTTCATTTTCTTGGTCTCCTCTTTCTTGAAGAGATACAGTTTCACTTCCATTTGATACTTCGCTGTCCTGATTCCCTCCTGATGATCCACTATCGACTGAAATTCCACTTCCTTCGCCAGCAGTTTCTTTAATTACCTGGCAATTAATATTACATACATTATTAATAAATATACTAATAAAATTTTCAATAAACAAAACAATACAAGTGCACTAACGAATGTTTCTAATAACCGGAGAATAAAAATGCCAAATGCTTTTCCTTCAATTAGACATATTTAAGTTATATTTTTTATTTTGGCTAGCTGTCCAAAAAAGGTTGCCGACCCCCAATATAGAGTTTAAAAATCCTTGGTCCTTTCTCAAACTCAAAAGGAAGGAAAGGGGGGGGGGGGGTTAAAAATTTTGAAAATAATATCTCCTGAAGCTTTATGGTGAGTACTCTCCAAAATATAAAATTGGAAAATCTAAAAATCCCGTCTTACTCAGGGAACGAAATATAAATTCAAAATACATGATTCTACGTTAAGCGGTCTGACCTGTGGCTTGATCTTATTATTAGTTAGTATTTTATATTAACAATGCTTAATGGAATTTAAAAATTTATATTTTATCTATTTTACCAAAGATATTTTTCTTTACATTAAAAAAAATTAACTGCTTTGAGTATTTCCCCTTCAGAAAATATTCATATCATAAAAGTGATTTTTATCATCTAAAGAAAAATTCAATTAACACATTTAACAACAAATTAGTAATAATACAATTTATATTATACATCTAATTAATTACTATAAGTTGGTAATTGTTTATTAATTTAGAGTATTTATATTATGTTAAAAAATGCTAGGGGGAACATTTTGAGACACTATTTACTAGGTAAATAAATATTCCATTATGATGGAAAAATTGATGACGGTTTTTTAAATTTGTATTTAATCAAAATGTCTAGAAATAGAAAATAGAATCTACATTAGTTTATCATACATATTTTTAGTGTCAAGATATATAATATTATAATTTCAGTTAATTGTAATTTAAATTAAACTTCAAAAACAAAGCAAAAGTCAAATGTCAAATATGACAGGGCTGTCTTTTTTGAAGTATAACATAATTCTAATTTGATTTAAGGATTTTCTAAAATAAATACATTATTGTGACGCCCTAACTCTGAAGAGAGACAAATTTTGAAAATTAAGGAAGAATAAAATCTACTTGACATCAAAAGAAACATGAGAAATAAAATTAAAATTTTCATTCAGATTTACTCTTGTGCATGTTCCTACAGAAGTTACAAATTTTGTATTAAAAGTCCTGTGTGAAGGCCTATTCATGAGAATGTGTGAACTCGGTTGGTCTAAGTAGTTAAAAAAATTATAAAAAAACATTCCCCACTCTCTGTCGGTCGTAAACCTTGTTTGGCCCATTTTTGTATTTATTAAAATTATCACCGAAATAAACGCAAATAAACAGGTTTTCTATTTCAACAAATCCGAATTATCCATTCTATCGCTCGACATATCATTGAAGAACAAAACAGCCTTCTCACAGCCAACCCGCAATGGAGAATATTTTAATATTGTTGAAAAAAACTTAAGAACTAAAATTTGCAAGAAATTTTTTATTGTTAATTAATTTATATTGAAAAAAGAAGAGTATTTATAACCAAATTTATTAAAAGTTTTTGTAAATTAAAAAAAAAAATGAATTTCTTTACTGGGGTTTAGGTTTGGAAGAGGTTGTAGGGATATAGTGTTCACCCTTCCTTGCATCTTAAAGATGCGGTAGGAAGGTCGATGGAATTTTCATTGACCTAAAACGTGCTTTTGATTCTGTTTCACGCCCAAAATTATGTCATAACCTACATGATATCTATTTGAATGGAAAAATTTTGAGATTACTGATGATGAAAATGTATGAGGGAGTAACTACGAATATTTCTCAAAGGAATCCAGGTTACCGAGGGAATATTACAGGGGGAAGATTTTGAGCCTTTACTTTTTACAATTTTTGTTCTAATATAATTGAATTTTTTGATAAAACAAAGATGAAAGCGAAAAAGAGACTTATCAATGATTTTGTCTGCTGACGATATAGTTTTGCTATCTTCTGTTTGGGCTGAAGCACAAAGAGTTTTAAAAACTCCGGAAGAATATGGTAGAATAAATCTGTTAGAAATAGAGGCAAATCATATCTAATACAATTTGGTAAAGGAGGTAAATTAAAAAAATTTATACTATTCAAATAAAATTATACAGCAAGCAAAAACTTTTAATTATTTTTATTTGCCTGTTCCATTTAACTCTTCGATAAAATTTTATCCGGTTATTCGGTACTTTGCATCTAAATTTAATTCGGCAAAGAATTCTCTTTTTACAATCCTAAAAAATGTAAGGTCCGATAGCTGAGAATCGAAATGTTTTCTTCCTGATTAATTAGCTAAAAAGTCCTCTACTTAATGGAAATATGGGGAATAAAAGTCAGAAAGCAATTGAGGGTTTTTATGCCTTTAAAGTCTTTTCCCTCAAAAAAAAATTGTATTTTTCCTGTATATTTTTTCCGTAAAATGTTAAATGGTGTCAGCACGTCTAACATTCTCATTAGAAACGGCCATGCTAGGACGACCAGAGTGTAGCTGATCAATGACTGTCGTACGTCCTTTTTTAAATTCCGGGAGTGTTCTCTTCCTGTATATTGTGAATTTGGTGTTACTTTTTGAAACACCCTCATATATCAATTTATTCAATTTTTAAAACTGAAGAAAGTGGCGTTGTAGATATTGGCTAGATATAATCTGAATAAGAGAATTGTAGGGAAGTGCTTCTGAACGTTTATTTCAGCTGGAATATGAATGTTAAAAAAATTTTGAAAGCTAGAAGCCATGCACAAGGTCACTTTCGAATATTTTGATTACACCCTACTATAAATCCCAAATTTATTCTTACTATAAAGCCTTTTATAGAGGTACTATTCTTGAAATGAATAAAAATGATATATTTCGTGAATTGTTCAATATAATAACTATCTGAGTGTAACATATAAATTTTAAGTGAAGTTTAGAGAGAAAAAAACATTTGAGTCCACAGCTACTTAATTTATTGCAGATATTTCGAGCCGGATAACGCTGCTCATTTGTAATGTACAACACATTTTTTTCTCACTTAACATTTATTTTGCCATGATAAAAACGGCGAAATTGTCAGGATTCGATTTATAATAATAATAATAATAATAATAATAATAATAAATGGTTGGAAATTTCTGTTCTGTCATCTCTTCATCTTCTTGTCTTACTTAAAAGTAAGTCAAGAGAAATTTTTCAGTTGTAGCTTTCTTTTCTTTTTTTTTTATCTCCACTCCGTTTTTTTCATATATGGCAGTTGTTTCTTTATATACTTCACTATGAAATGTTGCACTGTTTGCAGTGTGATTCTGAGATTTTACTAAGATTAAGGCATGTCCGGCAAATAAATAGATGTGAAATTACTTTGATGTAAGACTTCAGCTGCCACATTACTGGCAGAGTTTTTCTTTTCTATTGTTCTCTTAAGGAATAAGATTATCTCACAAAGTGTCTTTTTCACAGCTTGGCAGGCATGTAAACTACTGGTTCAACGTGTGAGATCTAGTCATTTTAACTAAGTAGAACTTAACGTCATGTCTATTTGCCTTCGTTAAAAACTTTAAATGAACATTGAAGCCACTCATGAAGAAATAGAAATTTGCAAGTGTTTAGCAAAAACCACCTTCTTTTATGAATTTACAAACGTCCATTAAAACTAACTGCAACCTGAGGTTCATGCAATGAACATATAATGCCTGTGGCACTTGCTCTTCAACACAAGTTTGTATACTCTTAACTTTCTCATGACATCTGCCTCGTTATAGGTTTGAGCATTCTGCAAATCGATAGAATTTATAACAAGAATTTCTTTTATAGGTTTTAGAAGATATGATTCCAGTGGCGGATCAAGTGGGGGCCACGTGCGATAAAAATTTCGAGGCGGTCAAACTCAAGTTATAAAAAAACATTGTCTGTCATATTTAAAAACAATCTTATATATATTAAAAGAGATAAATGCCTGATAACTGAAAATGTGATGCGCACCACAGTGGTGCCACCACTACAAAAGGGAATTCCCTATTTATTTCAACAAAAAAGTAATGTACCATTACTAATGTTATAAATAACCTTTTTAAGCCAGTTAACTTGTTGGAATGTTGTTGTACGATAAACGCATTATATGGAAACCGAGTTATAAAAATGCTGCATTATAGTAGGGTTTAATGTATACAAAAAAAAATGCAATTTTCCTCGAACCCTAATGAAAAGACATTTTAAGTAATGAATTTACTCCGATCCTTCGGGGTTCTTTGGTATTTAGGGGCCACTTATTCCGCTCACTGCTTAATTGGCCACTGCATGATTCATCTAAGCCTTCAAAAGCAATAAATCTTAGAAATCTTTCTTTTACTCCTCCTTTTAATATATCGGACCACTACCGAGAGTTGTTCTTTTTTTTTGTGTTTGTTCTTTGTTTCATCCACTATGAGAGCAAATATTTGGGCAACGTTTACCGGACGAGAACCCCCCTCGCTCTCCTGTAGCGCCGTCACTGATTATTTCTATTTATCGATAACATCGGATCGATTGTTATTGGCAGGGCCGGCGCGAATTATGAGGCGACGTGTTATTTACATTTCATTTTTATTTTATTTTGCTTTTTGTACTCTTTCTAATAGAAATTTAAGTTTTTTTTAAGAAAATATAATATAACTAATTTTATATTTTATTATTTATAAGGATATAATTCAATTTAGTTCTTTAATTTTTTTTTTATAATTTTATACACATATACAAAAATAAACATATTTATTGATTTAATAAGCTATTTAACTTACGAGGGTGAAATTTTATATTTAAGACTCGCCACATGCACCTCAAAATTTTCAATAAAATCGCCCAAAAGCTAGTATTTTAGGAATTTTTTAATTTTCTGGATTTTTTAAAATTCGCTTAAACGATTTGAATTAAAAATTCATATATCAATTATTTATTAGATGATCTTTGAAATGTGTTAACTCTTATCTCCCCCCCCCCCCCCCCTCTCATTTAACGCCGCAACTCATAATAACCCTCTTTTTTTTTTTTTTTTTTTTTTTTTTTTTTTTTTTTTTTTTTTTTTTTATTCTTCTT
>JAAAKE020124792.1:0-34576 GCA_010014785.2 Anisolabis maritima
ATATAATTAGAAGAATATATATTTTTTCGATTCTCCTTTTTCACTCTTGAAATCCAACTCGTATTCATAGTTAATTCATATAAAGAGAATTAATTTTGAATACGAGTTTTATTTAATTGTTTAAGATTTTATTGTTTAGAAACAGCTAAAGGGAGATAAAGTGAAAAACTTAAAGTGAGGCCTGAGAGGAACGTATCACCAGTGAATTCCCGAGATGATGCACCTTCAAAAAAAAGTAACAATTTTTATTTTTTTACAGTATGTCTTTTTTAAATGGCATAAGTCTTTGACTTTTACATTTAATATCTTGTACTTTTAAAATTTTTCCTATTATAGAGGAAAACTTAAGAAGAATCGTTTCAAAATTTCAAATATCAGACATATACGTTTAATTATTGGTCCGTTTTAAATATTTACTAATTGAATGTTTTTCCCCAATAAAAATAGAAATTTAAGAATTTTTATGAGTGCTTGCACAAATTAGCCTAAAATTAGGAATTTGTAACAAGCTTTTTTGGGATTTGTGGAACACAAGCTTTATAAATCGTTTATAAAATGAAGAAATTCTATTCCTAAATATAGATTTATACCACCATTTTACAAACTTGGACTTATGCCACTTAAAAATAATTAATTGTATTAATATGTAAAATAATTTAAAATTTTGACATGACTTGAACATGAACGTAACTTAACTTTGTAATAAAGAGGTAATTGTGGAGCTCCTCCGTAGCTAATTTACCTCCCCGAACCCTTAAAATGACCTGCTTTTTCCTGGAGAAATCTATAATTTTTTTTTAGAAATTTTTCTATAATAAAATAATTTATAAAAATTGTTGAATTCGTTTGGATTTAGGAAAGTAGTATTTTTTTTTTTTTTTTGAAATTGAGATTTCAATGAATTGAATTCTCTTCCGAGATTGAATTCATTTAGCGGTTCTAATAATCTCATCTCCTCCCTATATGGGTGAGGATGTGTAGATACGATTGCGGCCAAACTACTCATCTGATTGTAATATAATTTTATATAAATTCTTTTAAAAATAGCACTAACTGCAAGAACAACTCAAGGCATCAATCGACTCATTCAAAATGGTAATAAATTTGATGTTCATTCATGAAAAATAAAATATCTCAACTATTAACCTGAGTTACATTATATTAATAATATACATAATTGTTCTATTCGTCATTTTGAATCTTTTGTTAAAAAAATTTTTTCTAACTTTCACCTTATAAAGAAAGACATTTAATTATGGAATCCTAAAGAAAAGATCCTAAAAGGTAAAAGATATAAATGTTTTTTTAAACAAAATTTGTTCAAAATTATGTATCGAACATTTTGAATTATTCTATTATTTGGCTAAAGTTATTTATTTAATTGAGAAAATATTTTGATATTTCAGATTTGAACTTCAAATGGTATACCAACTACTTTGACTGACTTGAATATTGCCTTTTACGCGGGTTATAATTTATTCCTATTTATAGGAAATTATTATGACATTCGTGTCACCTTTAATGATTTTGTTGCAAGCTTATACATAATTACTATAAGAAATGTAGGAATATATATATGAAAATAAATAAAAATCATTCTTAAAAAAAAGTAAATTTATCTTAAAATTTCATCATCTCTTAAACAAATTGAAATAATCCATATCCAAGGAAGGACGAATAAAGGATGATATTTCATTTCCAAATCCAAAATAACGCCGGCTAAGATAAGGCTCATCATTAAAGTCAACAATAATATTCGATCCAGGTGATTCAATTAACTGATTCTAAGGAAGGCTTTTATGAATAAATATTTATCCAGGCTTGTGGATAAATTGACAATAAGGACTTCTAAGCAAGAACAAATATCTTGGCTCAATCTCATTTTAAGTCCTCTTTAATTAATGAAAATTATAGATACAAGGACAACTTTATTCCATTTAATTTATTTTTATTATAATAATATAAATATTTAATGAAAATTTATGTTTTTACTTACCCTTACCTATATCTGAAAATATAGTATTTGGAATGTATAGTGATCGCATAAAAAATTGGAAACACTTATTAAGGACTTCTGAGTCACTTAAAATGATCTTGTGCATAAACTTATGGTTTACTGATGTACTTTTTTAGTTTTTTTGATTTCCTCAAACTTTTTACTTTCTTTTATCACAAAATGGTCTGTCTGTCTAGGTGTGTGCGAATAAGTTTTCTCGAGGCTAAAATTTTATATGTATATGGTACCCATGTCGCTTGCGCCTCGAAACTACAATAAAATCAGCAAAGAGTACTACTACTTTACTTATGTAGTTTTTTCATATTTCTCTTAAACTACTCTAACAATATTGATTAAAATTCATATATCAATGGATCATATTTGAAGTGTATTAACTCTTAACCCTCCCTCCCTTACTGGGGCTCACTTTACTCTTGTATGTTTTTAGGTTTTTTGTAATTTTCTCTTCAACTATTCTTACAATTTAAATTAAATTGACTATAATAATAATAAACTAGTTAATCTTAAGTTGTATTAATAATTTTCCGCCATAAAGTAGTGTCGATTCCTTAATTTAGGAATTTAAGAATCTCATAGAACTCGTTATCATGGTAACAAGATATAAATATTTTTAATTTCTATATTTGTAATAAATAAAATTTAATTTATTTAATTCAATTTTTTTCTAATATTGATAATTTATTAATACACACAGACGAAAAATCTAAAAATGAAAGGTAAATTAAAATTGTGAAACCGGCTACCTAAGAAGCCCGTCGTAAAAAATCTGGTGTAATAGCACAATTTTCCTTTCCTTAAGTAAGAGAAAGTTGCGTGATGTGCGTCTGTCACACCAGATTTTATATTAAAATTCACCATTCATTCAATATATATCAATTATTTATTAGATGGAAATTAATTAATCTTTGCCCTATTCGTCTGCGCAAAGTTCGATTAGTTCAAATCGGCCAATCGGTTTCCAAAACTTTTAAGCAAATACTTAGCGACATTGGTGTCAAAAGATATAATGGAAATGCCATATGTTTCACTTCAATTTTTGATGGAGGAGAACTTACTAATTATTTAAATATGATTCACTATTATATTAATTTATGATAAAGGAAGTCTCGAAGTGAAGACCCCTCTGAGTTAAGATTTAAAGGAATAATTATATTTTAGTAATTTTAAGTTATATCAATTCATGTAGTAAAGGTCATTAGTTCGCTTCCCGTCCTGAGCGACAAAAATTTATTTAAATTATATTGGCTAATAAATTATTTAAATAAATAAGGACGGAGTATAAATAGTCTCAGATGCCGAAAAATACTTTAAAAAAAAGTTATCCCAATTTTGGGTTGCCAGTCAACATTAAGAAGAAAGAATTCAGTGAAAACGCTCTAATCATATAATATCTGCTCTATTTTAAGATATATTTATACATTTGCATGATGGACCTTTGAAAAAGGCCGTGACTCACGACTGATTATACACCAATTTCGTATGAATTTACTGTTATTTTAAAGAAATTGCCAAAAATTCTTTATATTAAATTTTGCCCGTTTTTTTTCTTAAACAATTTATAATTTCTTAGAAACAAACACGAACGAATAATCTCATTTCTATATTAATAGGTATATAACGAATATTAATATTTTCTTCAATTTTTAAACATATATTAAATTTTTCCGAAGTTTTCTAAATCTTTTTATTTGAATAAATCCTAAAAGGAATTTGGCATTTTTTATTAGCACATTTATCCTCTATTGGCGGAAGATTTTCTCTTTTATTTCTTTAATGTATACTTGATCCTATGGAGTTGTAAATATTCCTCAGTGACTGTTTTTTGAGCGGCTGTTTGTTCTCTTCTCGACCAGACTTGGGCGTCTTAATAGCGAGTCCCAATTGATAAATGATCTTCAACGCCCCTTTCGAAAGATTTTTTCCTTTCCCATTAACGAGCTAATTACTTCAACTTTAACCAGTGAATTCGAGGAATGTCTATGAAGTTGTATAAGTCGGTCAGTTTTTCCTTTTTTTTTTTAGAAAAGTTTCCGACAGGTGTGAGGTTAGAATTTAGACCAATAACTCGAGAGAGACCCCTCACTGACTTACTACCAAATACTTTCCTTTATTGAGTTCCTGTTGACTTTGACATTGGCATTTGTAAATGAACTCGTGAAGTAAAAAAAGAAAAACCGGGGGAAAAATTTAACTCGCCAGTTATTGTGTTAATTAAAAATAAATAAATTTCCTCATCAATAAAAAAAACAATCCTAAGTATATTTTCATGTAATCTGAGTGAATTTTAAACAAACAAATCAATAAATGAAATGGAAAGTGATATTATTTTATTTCGAACCCATTTACTCCCTCATAAAATGGTCTTGAGATAAAGAGCTATCAAAATTTAAGATTAGGAATAGAAAGGGGAGGAAAAATCGATCTCTATTCTTTATTTGATTTTTTCACATTAGAGGGGGTGAAATTTACCCATAAAATATAAAAAAATGAATCTGAATTAATTTGAAAAAGTTTGATATCACAATAATAAATAAATGGAATGTAATAAAATTTTATTTAATGTAAAATTTAATTTCCAAAAAAAAAAAAAAAAAAAAAACAATTGTTTACTCAGATATCATCCACATTTTTTTATTATCATATTTCTTTTGAGGTATTATTATTTCAGTTGGATTTAAGTAAAAGATAGTTGAAGGACTTTTTTCAGTCCAATAAAAAAACAAAATCAATAAAAATGAATGGAAAAAAGATCTTCACACCTTCATCTTTCTGATTATCTCCAGTCCTGAAGGCATTTAGTGGATTTATAATTATTCCCCAGGACGAATATAAGAATTTAAAAAAGGAAATATACAAGGATTGCAGTTAGTTCATGTTTGATTGCTGAAAGGTAGGCAACCCAAAATGACCAACTCACTAATAGATTTTTCGATTAATTGCTCTAGACATCTTGTGGGGTGTGAAGGTCTTTTTCCATTCATTTTTATTGATTTTGTTTTTTTATTGAACTGAAAAAAGTCCTTCAACTATCTTTCACTTAAATCCAACTGAAATAATAATACCTCAAAAGAAATATGATAATAAAATAATGTGGATGATATCTGAGTAAACAATTGCTTTTTTTTGGAAATTAAATAGTATCTAGATCAGTGTTTCCTAAATTTTCAACCCATGGCCATCCCTTTTTTACGCTGCATACTCCCTACTAGAAATTTTTATTCTTAGGAGAGGGCAGGTTCAGTCAAAATAAAAGCCTTTATATGCTTGTCGATCTCGGAGACGTTTCGAGACAAATTTATTATATCCCCCTCAGACTAAAGAAATCGATTGTTAGCATAAAGCTAGTCTTTATAAACATATGTATATTACTATTACAATGAATATTCTCATTCAGTGATAGTATGAAAGAGAATATCACAATTATCAGAGATTGACAAGCATATAAAGGCTTTTATTTTGGCTGAACCTGTCCTCTCCCAAGAATAAATGTCTCATACAGGCACTCTTCTATCTCTTATTAGAAAATTCTGGTATATACTATTATAAAAAACTTTTCTATTAATTATTGTATAGATGAAATTATATAAATGTAAATATGTGTATTTATTCTACATATGTTAAAAATAAAATAATTTTTCTTTCTTTAATAATGATTTAATGTGATGGATTTAAATTTAATTAACTATTACTTTTCTTTTTTTAATCAGGAAATTTTTTAAAATTCTCTGCGTACCTCCTACAGACATTTAGCGTACCAGAGGTACGCGTACTCACTCTGTTTTGGGAAACACTGACCTAGATTATTACTAAGACTATTAAATTAGGTGTAGAAAAATTTTAAAATATTGGACACCTGGGTTTATGTTCAATCCCTAATTTCGGAGGAAAAATTTTTATTACACTTTTATGTTTTCCAAATTTTTTTTGTATGATTGCAAGTTTTTTCCATTCTGTTAAATATTTCAAAAAATTTTAAATTATTAATTTAAACCACATCTCGAAAATAATGTTAATATTATTTTATTCAAAAGTCAGTAATTTAAATAGGCTTCATTTAGATTTCTCTCTTTAATTGCTTTTTCATCGAATAACATTTTAATAAGGAGAGAATTTCTTTGTTCATAAAGTAATATTTTTTTCTTAGAACTTCGATTGATTCGTTAAATGACTTTTCAATGTCAGATGTTAAATACTGAATTTCTTTATAGATTCTTTTTCCCTTTGATATTTTTCAATTGCCATCTACCCTTTATATATATACATATATATTCTTCCAATATAAACTGGATCAGCGTTTCAATATTAGTATTCCTTCCTAACTAATGTCAATTTCTGATTATCGCTTTAATTAAAACCACTTTAATTTCCTAAATGAGATTGAAACTTGAACTCAATTTACAGCAAACAATTTTCAGATTTTCTATCGATCTATAAATAAATTTCAGATCAAGTAACACTCTTCCTATCTTTTATTAAAAAGAAGAAATTCAATAACTATTCTTGTTTAAGTTGTTTTTATTTAATAAGAATGAATTTCTTTTATTTATAGTTTTGAAAATACAAATTGCCTATTCTTTAAATAACTTCAATTCACACACATAATAAAATATTAATTAAAATTAATTAAATTCTTTATTTTTACATTCATTTCTCTCTGAGTAGCAAAGATGTTTTTGTACAATTTTTCATGTAATTAAAAATTACTAAACTATACATCTTTATTTCTAATATTTTTAGTTTTTTGACTTATTTTTAATCAGGATATCATTTAGGATCATTTAAATTGCCCATCATTAATCATATATCTAGAAAGTGTTCATTGTTGTTGTCACTAGACAACATTTTGTATTGGAGAGGGCTTAAGATCTTTTCAGAATTTTTCTTACCTCTTTACTTTCTCTCATCTTTTTGTTTTTCCTATACGCATCATCATTTTTATTTTCATCTTTCTCCCTTCAAAACAAAATATTGCTTGCTATAGGTAAATTTGATTTTGATAATTTTTTTATTTCTCATAGGCAGCGATATAGGTAGATCACTAGAACTTTCCAAGTTTGATATTTATATAAAGAGAATCGCACTTATTTAATTATCTGGAAATAAAATGTGCCAAAAGATTATTTTTCTCATACGATATGATTATTTACTATACAAAAAAGGTATGTTTATCTTTTATGAATTCCAAACCTCCCTTTTTCTTTTCACAAAATTATTGTATATGAATATATATGAGTTAAAAAAAAAGAAAAAAACATTTCAATTCCATTCCAAATGACGTTGTTTCTTGGATTATTTGAGCTCCTATAGAATATTTCCCCCCTTGAATTGAGTGACATTCGATTTTTCCCACCCTCGGCAACATAGCCTTTGTCCCCACCGTCATTTTCCGCATCATCCGGGGCGAAAATTATTACTTGGATTATTCAATTCAAAGAGTTAATGAGTTGCAAACTCCTTCCAACTAATGATCCTTTGAACAAGTTGATTTCATAATGCAATGTCGACCAAGTCCTCTAATGAAAACATCACTCAAAAGAAACTAATATTTTCTCTTATAAAAATCTTTTGTGATTAAACACTCAACAAGTCTTAAGTTTACCGCAGTATTTTAAATGCAAATATTGCATTCAATTGTTGTTTTATTTCATTCAATCTTGCTATTTTAATTTACAAATAAATATTTAATTTAGATCACTTTTACAACCCGGGACACGCGGATCGCATCATTTCGTTTTAACACTCTTATACTAAATTTTAAAAGATAAAATTATATTCTACCTTTCATTTCGTGATCTTAGGATATTTATCTTAAACTTTTAAAATGATATTTTCTAAATTTTAGGGAAAATTGTTCCCATTCCATTGAAAATACTTCCTTCTAATTAATATTAAAGCTAATCCCATTAATCAGCCTAGTAACTAGAGTATTTACGAATAAATTAAAATTTATTTTGCCTTACCTTCATGTGAAATAATTCTACTAATTTTATCGGTCTGTAAATGTAAAAAGGTTAGCTATCGACGTTTATTTACTTTCTCTCTCACTTTTGTTCACCCTTTCGATATTTCTCCCTTGTTACTTAAATTGCAAAAAAATCAATAGCATTTATAAATATTAATTTTTTTCTTCCATAAGGACGCATCTCCTATTCCAATTCATGGGGGTAGAAAATTTATTAATACATCTTACAGATCACTTAATTTCTAATTTAATGGATTTTGAGAAAACCATTTAAAAATACTAAAGTAAAGTACTACTTTCCATTGAACGATTTTTTAGTTGTTTAAAATTAAATTTAGGATTCTATTTTTAAATTTTTTTAAAGAACAAGAATCAAATATTTTACAAAACTACAAATTAGAATATATAGTAATATATTTATTACAGTTGGTGATCGATTAGCGAACGAATCGGACAACAATCACAAGAAGAAGCGACTCTCTGTGTAAGATTGGTTCCTATAAAAATGATGATGATCGGTTAACGAGTGATTCGGATAGCTAACATCGTCTTTGAACGCTTTATCTTATCTAACCGATCAACCACTGTATATAAATTTTTACTTACAAATTTTTGTCCTTTTATATATATAAATATATATACTTTTCTGAACACCTCCCCCCTCAGATAAATTTTCTAGCTGCCACACTATTATCTCATTCGTATGAAATGGCTTAAATATAATCCCTATAGAGTAACTTAAATATAAAATTTAAGCCTCGAACGTTTTTTGTTTGTTCACGGATATATCGACAGAATATTATTGACTTTTTAAGACTTAAATTTTTGTTGAAAAACTCAATACTTATACTTTATATTTAATATATAGATAAGCGAAAGATAAAAAAAAAAGGAAAAACAATTATAAAAAAAAAACTCATTTTAAAATTAGATTCCAAAAGGGGTTTATTATATAATCCAAACGTTTTTTTTTTTTTGCTTTTCTATACACTTAGGGAGATCGAGTATGGAAATATCTGCCTAAATAGACTTGTCCTAGTCAGATTTAATTTAGATAAGTGTATGGCTGAGGTTAGGGGCTCACCTGTGTGTCGTAAACATGACTACGATTGGGGCGTGCAATGCATTGCGAAAACCTTTCTCTCTCTCTCTCTTTCTCTTTCCCTATCAATGACCTAGAGAAAGAGAGAACAAAGCATGTTTTGTATTTGCCAATTATCGCCAATGAGGCCTCCTCTACTCTCTCCCATCCCTAAAAATACAAAGGAAAAGGGAAGTGATAAAATCCAGATCCTCTCTTTTGTTTTTTTCCCCGTCCCTTTTCTCTTTATATTTCGTTTTGTTTTAAATTTATTACAAGATGAAATTTTATAATCAAATTATCTTGATGATATTTTGAAAATTTATAGTGAATCATAGTGAAGGGTAAAATAAACCAAAAAAAGAAAATAGTTTCTTTTCTGTTTTTTAACCTCTTATTACATCATAGTTATTGATCTAAAATTATTTTTTTTAATTTTCACCAAGTTAAAAAAACTTAGATTAAAATTTTATTAATAAAAGGTATTTTTCTTTATTAATTTTTTTGTGCATTTTAAATTATCGTTAATGTATCTATTGGATAGCCTAGCTATCTTGTTCAGAGTTGATTTCTTCTAAACTTCTTCAAGTCAAATCAAAATACTACGAAGTTTTTCAGAATACTTTTTTCATTAGTATATAATGATGAATATTATTGAACCGCGAAAGCAAAATATTTTTCTCATGACGATATATCACTTGATTGATGAGACTCTCACGTTGTTTATTTTTAAAATAACCCTTATCTAGGTATATATAAACTAAATAATATTATTTAAGCGATCAATCGAATCTAAGTGTTTTAATTTATTAATAGATTTAGTCTCTAATATTGTCTCAACCACACGTGACTGGATTAAATGGATACAAATTGCCTTAATATGAGAATACAAACGATTCATTACGAATTTATTCGTTTCCCTCTCTCTCCTCTCTCTCTTTAGAGACAATCAGAGAATTCACTCGAGTCATTAGTAATAGCGAAAGTGAAGGATAATGAACAAATGTGAAATTGAATCCCTTATCTTGAAATACATTATTTTACCCTTTAATCTTTTTTGCATTTTGTTTGTTGCTTGGCTAAGCGATATTTTTCCAGCTTCTACTATATAATAAGAGACAATTATTCCAATTGATTTGTTAATTCTACAGGTTTATACATAATAATAGAATTTTATCCTTGCCGATTTATCGTGTCTCATGCAATCATTCGAATTTTAATAAGCTATTATAAATATAATTGAGTCTTTAAATGGTTTTTTATTTTATCTAGCTATAATAATAATAATAATAATCAAATTTTATAATATTAAAAAACTTTTTGCAAATTGTTTTAAAGAAATGTAAAAAAATAAAATAAAATGAACATTTTTTTATGTTGATTTAAGAAAATAATATTAGTGTTAGTTTCATAAGAGATCTAAAAAATTATCCCATTAAATAATAAAATAAGTTACTTTTTCCAACAATATATTCAATAGGTATTTGATTATTTGGCTTGTTTTTTGGGCTCTAGATAATCCTATTTTAAGTTCACGGAACATTTTAAAGTAAATTGATTAATAAAAAAATAGTGTTCAAATATATATGGTCCTAAGCTGTAGAATACTTTCCATCTCTCTTGAACTAAAATCACAAAAGGTTAATCGCATGGCATTCCAAAACAATAGGATCCATTTCTTCATTGAACTGAATAGAAAAAAAAAAAGAATAATTGATTGTTTTTTTTTTCACTAGTAAACACACTGCAAGAGCGGATTTTAAAGGGGCGCGAAGGAAACAACTACGAGGCATCTCGGGTCATAAGCGAATTTGAGCCCTAAAAAGTAAAAAAAAATTGGGCCAGCGAAGAGCAAAATCTTTTATCTAAAAATCCTCAAAAAGATAAGCAATTCATTTATGTTGTCATCATAGTATGAATGAATTATAGAAAATACATAGATTTTCAAAATTTGGAACATGTCTTCTAACATATATCCTACCAGTACATCCCCGATATATTTTCCCTTTTTTTTATTAGTTAGCCTCACCTCAATTTTAGAAATAAATAACAAACCCTGGTCGCAGCCTATGATTTCAACGGCATTATGAGGTCACTCAATAGCCAGTCAAAAGCCTCTCAAGGCAAACTTTTTCGGATTATAATATAGAAAAGAGGGAGCTGACTAAGAAAATTTGTTCCCCTGCTCCCTGAAATCAAGAAATCACCACGACATCAAAATTTTAGACTTATCCGCCGTCTATATGAAATGATCCTTAACTGATGTCATTTTATGAAAAACCCTTTCATTTAAACCTGTAAAAAATAAAAAAAATAAAATTACATTAGTAAATAACTGCCACTAGTTTACCAAAGGTTGATATTTTGTTGCCTAAAGCTTAATTCTATTTTTTAAGGAATGTAGTGGTCATTAGAGTTTTTTTTTTTAAAGAAAACTTTCACTTTTAATTCGGTCCTGCATATAATCAATATTTTATATTTTTTCTGACTCTCATCTCAATAGAATGTATTTATTTTCATTATTCATAAATGAATAATTTAATGTCGCATATGTGAATTTTTATTCTTTTCTTTAGAATACATTTATTGGCTACTTTATTAGAATATGAATTTTTTTCTGTTATTAGATATTATATTAATTTAATCCTACAATTGTTAAAACATTATTTTCTATAATAATTTTCAAATTATTTTTGACTTTGTTTTTTGTTTTTATTTGTTTGCTCAACTCTAATTACTCTAATCGTGATAATAATAATGAAACTAAAATAATTGTTTCTTATTATTGAGTTGTTAGGTTTGAAATGAAAACGTGATGACGTCAGTTTTCGATTTGAAAGACGTCTTGGGTGGTGTTGAGGACAGATCTTGGGTGAGGGTGAGATGAAATCTTTAAGTGATGGTGCCAGCCTGATGATTGTTTTTTGTTGTAAATAAAGAAGAAATAAAGTGAGAAAAAAATCCTTCTTCTTTCTTGATGCAATTTCAAAGCTATTTATTATTAAAATCCACAGCAGGTCCCGACGTTTAGGAGACGTCTATGTCTTCATCTTCAGAACTAAGTGCTGGTTTATTTATTATTATCATGGAGGTCTCTAGAAATAAATTCAGAAGGGAAGAATAAAATACAAAATTTATGAATAGAATTCTATTAAAGTCAACCTTAAAGGGAACATATAATCACAGTAATTTCTTTTTTTTACTTTTAATATTTTTGGCCTTAATTTCTGGTATATTTCACGGGATACATAAATTAATTTGTGTTTGGTTGCTGTAAGATAGGTAACAAAAATCAATAATTCAGTAATGAAATTTTCGATTAATTGTTTCAGAGATCCTTTAGAAGGAACCATCCCATGCTCAGTTGTTAATTTCTAAGGAAATTTAACAACTTTTCATGAGTGGTCCACTCTATAGAATCTCTGAAATAATTAATCGATTTCATTAATGAGTTATTGATTTGCGTTACCTACCCTATAGCAACCAATTTAGCACCTCTGATACATAATGATAAATTAATCTTAATAGTATCTATTTTTTATTAACCAGCTGTGCAATTCGCCTTCAACGGTCCAAGCAACTAACAAGACAGCTCTGCCCCAATTAATATATCAATTTAATAAATAATAATATAATAATAAATATCTTTTTGTATTGTTAAATAATTTCTGCGAGTCATACAGGTTTTTCTGATAAATAATGTTATCTAAATATAGTCAAAATGGCCAATGAAGGCAATATTTACCTTAAAATAAATATTAATATATTTCTATTGTTTATTAAATGTAATATATTTTTTTCTTGGTTATTAATATTCCAAATTTTTGTTTGTTGATTTAAATGCGGTCAGATATTTTAAAATAATTAGTAGTTAGTCTTAGTTTATTTTGCATTCTTCACAATATCAATGGGTAGGACATATTAGATAGGCTATTTTTATTATTTTTTTTTTTTTTTTTTTTAGATAATTTTTCTTTCAAATCTATTTAGGGAAATATACTACAATATAACGCCTTCCATTTTGATATCGAAATGGTTTATCATTATTTGATAATTCGATTATGACAAATTCCATAAATCACTAAAAATATAATAGAATCTTTTTTCCATTTCTCTTCTCTATCCCAAATGTAACAACATATTAAATGGAAAAAATTAACTTGAGAGAGATTACGAATTCTCACAGGAATTTGGAATGCTTTTGAATATCAATATCTATATTGGTTATGTTTGGTATTCTATCAAATGAATCCAACTCCTCTCTGAAGAGAGAGGCAATAATCTCTCTCTCTCTCTCTCTCTCTCCAGTTAAATTCACCTGCAAGGATTCCTATGGGAGAATTCAAGCAATACATTCGACTATCCGATTAGAGATTACAACAGCACATCTACAAATAATTCGATCAGAATTGAATGATGTAAATTCAATTATACCAAATTCAAATACATTATTTCTTAAATAAAATGATCAAAATACATTAATATATATATACAAATATATGTATATTTATTTTGCACCCAAACCCCAGTTAACCCGGTTAATTAATAAGCGGAGTCGTGTTATTTGAATAAATGGGATATAGAGAGCAAATTATTCAGGGTTTTTAAATTTTCAAATTTTTTGGAACATGTTAAATTTATATCAACTGGGTGAAAAAGAAATGGTTGCGTTTAATTTGCCGTGTAAACTCGAAAACCATGGTAATCTGAATCGTGTTAACCGAGATTTTACTATATATATGAATATATGAATAATTCATACCAAAGAGAAAAAACAAAAAAGTTTTTATCAGAAATCTATTAAATTATACGAAACATAATAAAGAATTATTCTAGAAAGGATGCTATTTCAATTTTTTTTTAAGGTCGCCATAATGAGAAGTAACTAATTGCCCCAAGGGTTCTCTGTCATCGTTATTTAAGATATTAGTAAAACCTCTCTCACGGGATCGCCTCAGACACTAATTTTTTAAATTCTCATTTATTAGTTTAATTTTTATGAAATGCTGAATTTTATTAATTTGGAGCTATTTTAATATGGCTGTTTTTAATATAAAGGTAGAATAAATTAGACAACCAGAAAAAAATAACATTTTTAAATTAAATATTTTTATATGGAGAAGAGTTTTTGATTAGATTTATATAACAAGTTTTTGATATTTATATATTGGCTAACTTTTGGCTTTCATTACATTCATACAAAAAATTAATTACATTAGGGGTTCAATTCTGTCCTTTCAGATGTTTGTCCTGAGGTATTATCAACCAATCTCTATTGAATTTAGTACAAAAGATTCGATTAACTAAAGATTATTTTTAAAAAAATTCTAAATATTTCAATTGAGGAATGAGTTTTGATCAAAAAAGTCCATTTTAGGAAGCACAAATTGCAATTTTATTTCACCAGCCAAGGCTGTTCTGTGAGCAAGCTTTCCAAATATATGACAAATTTAGAGATGCCAAGAGTTTGCTTTGTATTTTTTGCAATTTAAGGAAGAGAGATCAGAAGTCAAACAAACATTGGAGTTTGCCATCCATTCCGCGGGTGTGCAAATCACTTTTAGAATTCTTTGTTTTTAATGGAATTATTTAATATGGGATTAATTTATCAATTATAAAAGTACTTGGAGAATTTTTGCTAGTTTAAAAAATAAAATTATTAATTAATTTTCAAGAAGAAGCAAAAATCAATCATTAAATTAATATATATATATATATTTTAGTCTCTTCGGCATCTGAGCCATATAGACTTGAAACGCCACACAATATATTTATTACGATACATGTAATCCAGGCATGTTTAATTATATCACTTGGTACCCAATTGATTTAAATAAATTTTCATCGGGATTCAAACCCATGTCCCTTGGTTTTTAAAGTTATTACTACTGACAATGTCACTATCTTTAACCTCTCGACCACGGGGTAGGAGGGGGGGGGGGGTAGATTAATATATGCAAAGTTGTTTTCTTTTTCATCCAACATATTCGATGCTTTTAATTTTTTAGATTTATATAAGTTTTTAAATTATTATTATTATTGTCATTCATTACATACTGTCTTCATATATCTGAAGATGACCGGATCAATAGAAGTTATTTTTTACTCTGGCTACTTTATTTATCCTAATTTTAACTAGGAGTTTAGCCGGAAAATATTCCATTATAATATACATAATATATTTTAGTATTAAACTTGATAAAGGGAATTGAAATAAAAAAGATAAACTAGTACTACTAGTTCTAAATGGTTTTAAATGACGTAAATTAAACACATTTAAATTTAAAAAATGTTACGCTTCTTAACATTTCCATATAAATATATCTCATAATATAAACTAGAGCTGGAAGGACAAAATGATCCCTTTTTTAATCTGGATATTTGATAATATAAGAATCTGTTCCTAGCGTCATTCATTATGGTTTTAACTTAATAAATGTCGTCATTAATTTAAGCATTACTATTTTTTTGCGAAAATGTAAAAAGATAGAGAGAAAATTCTTCCATCTGGTTGAGGTGAGATAAAGTTTTTTTTTTTTAAGACTATTCTCCGCTAATAATTCAAATGAAAATCTTTTTCTCTTCTTTTTAATTTTTAAATCTTTTTTTGGTGAACAAATAAATTTGAAAATATTTTTTTAGAATATATCAAGGGATTTATTTATCTGTTTGGAAATATAAATTTTTAAAAAGTTACTATCAAGTATCAGGGTTTTTACATCGAAGAAACAAATTTTGAAATTTCGATTAATTTAATTTTTAAATATTTTATGATCTTTATTCGATCTGCTTGCCTCCTTCGAGTAGTAATTTTCTTTTGTTTATCTGAAATTCGATTCCCACTCGGATTTGTAATATTTTTTTCTTGTAATTTGAATTTTTTAATTTATATATTATTCTATATTGTTTTTTTAATATTTCTAAATAAGAAAGACTAGTAATAGTAGTAAATCAATCAAAACGTAATTAAATCAAACAATGCATTTGCTATTTCTGGAACCTAATCCCAATTCAAGGAACGTTTCATTTGTAATTTAGGAATCCTTCTCGCATTCGTAATATTAATAATTCGATGAATTTAGTTAAAACGTTTCGGTTATCTACATATTTACTGTTAAATCTTCTAAGTTCTTGAAATAATTAAAAAAGAGATGATAAAATTATTAGTTTTAAGTTCAACTTTCTGGTTTTGGGTGATGCACTATTATTTATTAAGTCTCTCCGTTGAATGAGAGATGGATTATCACTTCTCTTTGGCTATATCTCTGACAATGGAATTTAACTTATTTAAAAACAACTTCTTCGTTTCGTACCACATAGGAAAATGGTATATAAAAACAAATAATTCTTAACATTATAACTGCTTACACCATTTTAGTTTAACTAGCTGTCCCTTAGCTCAGATATAGAGGTGATCTAATGGTAAGTATTTCGCTTCTCGTTCTAAGCGATCATTCATAATGGCTTTTGATGGGATACAATTGATTTAAATAAGTATTGGACAGATAACGGTTATCTTTAAAACTTAAAGTTATCGCATGTCTCTAATGACTTTCGATACCGAAAAGAAAAAAATTCGAAGCTTGATATGTTTTTCTTTTCTCACAAAATAAATTTGACAAAAAAGATGATTCTCTTAATTTAATTCACGTGTATTAAAATAACTTTTTCATAATCCCAAACCTATAAAATGTTCGCTCAAAATTTCAATAATGTTTATTTAATTCCAAGCAAAAACTATAATATATAAATTTTAATGAGATGTATATAAATTTAAAATATTTTGTGAATGAAAAAAATACTTTAAAATTCATTAAATAGCAACTGTGGAACGAAACCTTTTAGCATATTGGCAAGCCAATTTTGCAACAAGTAAGAGTATAAAACATCTATAAAGAAAAATATCAATATCTCCTCATGTTTATCTAATATTTATTAATAGCTAAGATTTTGGTGTTATTAATTTAAATTATTTTAAAACTCAAAGCGGCCATTACCTTCAATTTTCAATAAAGAGAAGGATTTAGAAAATTATCATAAGAGGGAGTTGAGGGCGATTTATAAAATTACTTAGATACAAACTATAAACAGGCCATTAAATTCAATTAAGGTGGATCGTTAAAATAGAGAGAATACCATAAAGGATATAAAAAGGTGTTTCCGGTCAAATTAATTTAATCTTCAAATTTTATGGAATTTAAATTAAAAATAAAATATCTGCAAATTTTCAATTATTTTTTTTTATATTTAATTTATTTTCTTATTTGTGTATGGGGGGCGGGTCATTTATATTAATATAAATGAAATCTAGTCGTGCTGACTAGGATCGTTTATATAATCAAAGAAACCCACAATTTTACTGAGATTTCATGATTGTGATGATATTTATGATCAATTTTATCAATTAATTAATCATCTCTTTTTTTTAATAATATGAACAGATGGGGCTCTTAAATTAAATGGAAACTTTGTACTTTTTTGAAGATATGTTTAGTTGGATCGCCCAAAATCAAGAAATGAATCTTCATATATTTATTTTCAGATTCTTTTGTCAATTTTTTCAGGCTAACACCAAAATTGCCATAATCCAATGAAATCGACCAACTGTTAAATGGCTCATAATATATAGGGAGATACAGAGAGAGTAAGAGCGAAAAAAGAGATAAAATAAAAAAATCGTAATATTCTAACATTTTAAGTAAAGTATATATTCCCTACCATTTCCGTAACAATAAATCCACGTCCGGTTTTTTAAAATGGTCCACTCGTATACTTTATTAGCGGAAGATTTAAGGACATATATTTTCTTCAAATGTAATGTGAAATCATCCATCCAACCACTTACAAACATTGAAGTCTTTTTTTATTATAGCTATTTGTTTTATTATAATATAAAAATTATAGAGCTCTGGATATGAATACTTAAACAAATACAATTTAATAATTTTAATCCGCTTCTATCAATATTTGCTAAAACAAAAATGAGAGGATGTTTAAGGAGACTCAGGAAAACAGTTGAAGTAGGAAAGGCGGATGTAAATCAACCCCCTAATCTGAATAAAACGATCTGTGGCCAACTTGCTGTCTGCCAGGCCCAAATGGAAATTTTGGCAAACCCTTCCGGTCATTCACGTC
This sequence comes from Anisolabis maritima, assembly GCA_010014785.2. Classification (NCBI taxonomy): domain Eukaryota; kingdom Metazoa; phylum Arthropoda; class Insecta; order Dermaptera; family Anisolabididae; genus Anisolabis; species Anisolabis maritima. The sequence continues at coordinate 18,196 of JAAAKE020124792.1, forward strand.
ACTCGGAGGGTTCATAATACGACCCACCGAAATTAGTCACGCTCACTATATTATTCTTATTTAACAAACTAGTTAGTAGAAAGGGGACAGAGGGGGGAATTTACAGTTCGTACTATTCGAACATTTAGACCACTTTATTATCGTAATAAGAAAGCATTTTATAGACTTCTATAGTGAAAAATATTTTTACTTTTTTTTTAAAATATATTGTAGAATTGATTACGAGTAATCATTTGAGTAAAAATACACAACCATTTCAGCAGGCAATCAAATTAAGTAGCTTTTTAAAATATAATTGACTAATAAAAGACAAAAATTTAGGATATATATGAAAAAAATCAAGGTCTCTAAAATTAGGCTGCACATTCATTCGTTTTTTGTTTATTTTGCTGGAAAGCAAGTACCAACATGATTAAAACTAATGGATTTTCGATTACTTGTTATAGGCCGGGCCATGATTGCACACTTAATCGTTTTCAATTTATATTATATTTACTTTTGGATGTTTCTTCTCTAGTATACTATTTGAAGGCAAATTCTTGCTCAAAAAATTTCTTTATAAGTTATAACATAGACATTAAAATGTTAAAGACTGAAACTGCATAAATTTTTCTCAATGGGGCTTCATTTTATTTGCAACCATGTCACACATTCTATCCTCAATGCATAAAATAAAATAATGTTAACGATGTTATTATAGATAAACGTCATAAACATTGTCAACATTTTTCATTTTATAATCCTTTTCTTTATACTAGATCCGAAAATGTTAACATTTGAAAAAGGTGGGAAATTGAATTTCGAACATTTTCATTTCTTTATGTCTATTCGAATTTTTTTTTACTCTATTTTCAAACAGCTAATATTAATTTCTAATTTAATTTTTCAACTCATAAATATGCGACCTTTGAGAAGTTATTTATAAGAAGAAAAAAAAAAAAAAAAAAAACAATCTTTAATAATAAAAATTGATCAAACGAAGATAAAAGAAAGAGATGGAGATAAAATAAAAAGAAAATATATTGAAGTAAAGTACACTTCATTTTTCCTCTTTATATAAGAAATTTCTTTCTTTTAGATGTCTAATAAGGTTTGTCTGAAGAAAGGTATAGACGATATAAGTGAAGAGAGAGAAAGGGAAAAGAAAACCCAAAGAAAAACTGGGATGATCTTAGAAAAGACAAAAGGAGACTGCAATTTAATTTTCAATAAATATATAACTAAATTATAATAAAATGTATTTTTTATTATTTTTATTATTTTAATACTCTCTTAACATAGATGATGACCTAAAAACCTTTTTAGTTTTTAAAAAAATAATGTTGAAAGTCAAATAATTGGCATAAGTAAATTTATTAGCAGGTGATTATTATCGGATATTTCCACCCTATATATGATGTTGTTTATACCAAAAAAGTTTAATTTATTCATAAATAATTATTTTTTTTAGTCTTTTTCTGCATCTCAGCTCTTTTAGATTTCGTCGTCCTTATTTAAATTAATTGTAGTCAATATAATATAAATAAATTTTTGTCGTTCAGGACGGGAAACGAACCACTGACCTTTGGTACATGAAACGAGGTCTTGAACTCTACCCTAAAGGACAGGGCAACTTTAATGTTGAAGCAATATATTTTATTTAATACAAAAATGCAATAATATAATATTGTGGCATTATTAGAGTGCCTAATAAAGGACAGTGGTAAATAACCTCTGAAATATCCGGCAATAATCACCTGCAAAAAAATTTATTTTTACCAAAAAATTAGCCTTTTATTTGACCTTACTGACATTAATATCAACGTCTTCATACTTAAAAAATAATGTTCTTTAATTCTTAAAAATCTAATGATTTTTCTATTTGATTTTTTAAAATTATTTTTTCTCCGGGAGAAATTCAGACTGAGGGAATTTCCCTTTTCCTTGCCCCTTCCTTTAGATACCCATGCTTATTATATATTTTTCCTAGAAAAAAAATCCCTCAAATAATTATCCGGCCCGTTTATCTGTAAAGTGCTAGTTCCCAAACCCCTATTTCTTGTTTATACACAACGGTGACACTTTGTTAAATTTAATTTTGCAGAAAAGAGGATTTGTGCAAGAGTGAACTTCATCTCCAATGTCAACTTTAGCGAATGAATCCACCAGAGACTCCATAAATAAAGTAAGTAAGTAAGTAATCTTTGATGAAAAGATTATACATATAAATTAATCAATTTCCATAAACAACCAACAAAGTATATATACACTTTAAAGACAACCAAATAAACCCAAAGAACTCTGGCATATAGCCAAGGAGGAAAGGAGGAGTTGATAAAGATAAGTAATAATAGTAACCAAAACAATCACAAATTATTATATTTATAATAAACTATAAAAAATAATATTTATTATGATTATATCTCTTATATAATTCGAAATTTTGAAAATTTGGTGGGAAGCATGACTTAATCATATCATATTTTTAATTTCATGCCACATTATGTGTTAATTATACAAATCTAAAAAATTTTAAACAAAATATGTAAAATAATTCAGTAAGAAGAAAATATATAAATATATTTTTATTTTCCGAATTTTGAGGGTCATTCATAGATTAGTATTTGGTACAAATTACCAATTTGATTTATTATATTAATGTGTAATGTTGCCTCTGAGGAAGACCGTGATTTACGCTTTAGTTGAATAAATATAAAATTATTTATCTTTGACTTACAATCTTAACATAGTGTGCATTTGTTGGTTTTTGCTTGGTGGAAGATAGTCAACCCAAATGACCAACTTATTGGTTGGATATATGGATTTTATTTAGATTAATTGCTACTCAGCTCATCTAGAGCCCACCACACTTGTTCAATTGTTAAGTTCTAGGAAGATTTAGCAACTGCGCAAGCGTAGCCCCTCTAGAGAAACTGTAGCGATTAATCTAAAAAAAAAAAAAAACATTAGCGGTCATTTGGGTTGACTATCTTCCAAAAGGCAAAAAGAACTAATTATATGGTCCGTAGTATTTGGACAAAAGTCTCTCAGACAAACCTCTATTCATAATCAATTTTTACTTTATTTTATCTCTATTGGAATTTCTTTGGTTCCATAATTTAGAAAGGCTCCACTAGAATTCTAATATCTGAGAGACCGAATTATATATCAAACAAAAAGTTCTATATATATTTTTTTTCTTCTTTTCTCTTATAATTATAATTCTGAGAACTTTGAATATCATATACTAATATTATTTATTAATATAAGTCTCTCTCCTGGTGAGTACACTGATCCCGAGCTAAGACTGGAATTTTTTCTCTGGCATTATATATACCATTCTTCTTCCTCTATCAAATAACGGGCCGGCCGGCTTGATCTTACTCTCGTATCGTACAGTCGTTTCTTGTCTCTATGTAAATTTATATGCTGATCGCGAATCAAGAGAACCAGGCAAAGACAAAGAAAAAGAAGAAGAATATATATATTTAATATGCTTTTTGGATTTTGTAATAAATTTCCTGAAATTATATGAATCTAATTATATAAATTCTTCTACCAGTTATCCATTTAGAAACTTCCGTTAATTTTTAAAGATGAATAAAATTTTAGACTTTTCAATCACAGGAATTTTTCCTCGCTAAAATTCATTATTTATACAAGTTGGCCCGGTTTCCTGGCAAGTAGTCTTTGATGTTCTTAAACAAACTTGAACTTCCTGGGCTCAAGATGAGTAATTTCCTTCTTGTATTTTGGAAGTCTAACACGGGGGTATGTTGTTGACACTCGGGCGCAATTAATCCTTTTTAGCGATTTTTCTTTTCAAACTAGAGTATTTTCGGTTTATTGCATTCCAACAAGATAATAGAAAAAGTTTCCTTGTATTTTATAAATTCAAAAATTTCAAGAGAATTCTTTAAAGGATTAAGTCATTTAGGGATGTTAAGTAAAGAAAATATTTCTTCAACCCCAAGAAATAAAAAGTTTTAAAATAGCAAAATAAATATTCATGACTTTTTAAATAGTATTTTTTTAGATATTTGGTATTTAAATAACATTTATTTTGGAAACTCTTGACTTTAACTCAAATTCCTATAATTCTTCGTCATCAATCTTTTTATTCTTGATATTGATCAGAATTCATCTAAGATACTTATATCCCTTATTTTCTATTTTTACATGAAAATAATTTTAAAAAATAAATTTTTCTAATTAATAATAAAAAAAAAAAAAATAGTTAATGATTAATTCATTTTAAACAAATTAAATACTTATTTATTAGCCAATTGAAGAAAAAATTTCCTAAGAATATTTTTAAAAAATCGTGTTCCTGCAAGGCCCTGAGAGCCCATGGAAGGACTAAAATAGACCGGGATTATTTAGGTCAATAATGAATAGTGTATATTTAATACAATTCATTATTGGGACCTAGGTAGGCTTCGATAGTTCTATTTATATTGAAATTAACACATCACTCTATAAGTCCCGAGGCCAACTACTAAAAAAGCATTTTTTTTTGCAAAATTCAACTTTATTTATCAACATAGTCTCCTTCAAGAGTGATATATTCATTCTTCGCTTCTCTAACATTCCGAAACCTTTTTTGTAGAACGATTTATCTTTGGACTCAAAATAGGCTTTAGTTGCGGCTATGACTTGAGTATTTGACGCAAATCTCTTTCCCTGGCGCATTTTTTTGAGGTCTACAAATAGGTAGTAATCGCTAGGAGCCAGATCCGTAGAATACTGTGGATGGGGATGCAATTCGAACTTTAATTCGTGCAATTTTGCCATCGTAGCCAATGACTTGTGACACGGTGCATTGTCTTGGTGAAAAAGCACTTTTCTTTTGCATTTGAGGCCGTTTTTTTTCGCAATTTCTTCCTTCAAACGCAACAATAATGCCTTGTAATAATGGTCTTTTGATCGACGAATAAAATACCTTGCGCATCGCAAAATACGGAGGCCAAAATCTTACTGCCGACACTTGCGTTTTTGGTCGCTTCGGACGGCTTTCATCGGCTACTATCCACTCAGCCGACTGACGATTTGATTCCGAAGTGTAGTGGTGAATACATGTTTCATCCATATACCGATGCAAAAAATCCTGTTTATTACAGTTAAACAGCTCCAAACAGCGTTCTGAATCATCGACGCGTTGCTGTTGCTGGTCCGCTGTAAGCAAGCACTTTGAACACAGCTTTCTCATGGACAAATGTTATGCAAAATAATATATACACTGCCTTCTGATATCTTTAAGGTATCAGCTATCTCACGCAACTTCACTTTACGGTTTTCCAAAATGATTTTGTGCACTTTTTTTATGTTTTCTGGAATAACTGCCGAATTCGGGCGACCAGAGCGTTCAGCATCGTCGGTGTTTGTACAGCCACGTGTAAACTCAACAAACCAAAGTCGACCGTTGCTTTCGATGAAACAGAGTCCCCATAACACTTATCAAGCCATTGTTTTGCTTAACCATCAAAAAACAGTGTTTAATCAACATACGAAATTCCATTTTTCCCATTGTTTTGAAAATAACAAAAACCACTGATAACTTGTAAACTAATATTCGGATTGTCATGAAATTTTGACTCATATCGTTTGAAGTTTGGTGCTTTATAAAAATCATATGGATTTTTAATTGGAAGCGTCCTCTATGTGTCAGCCTTGGGACTTATTGAGTGATGTGTTATATTTTTTTTGAGCTTTTCTTTTTGCCCAAGTCTTAGAAGAAAGGGGAAAACCATCTCTCGAATTAATTTTCTTTCTTATACTTTCTTAACTTTGTGGAATTATATATTATTATGGTTGAAAATAAACCATCTGATTACTTTATAAACTTTATAACAAATTCTTGGAAGATAATGAGAAGGCGATTTTTTTTTTGTACTTGGAAGGGATGCCAATTCTCGGTCACTGCGTTTATTCAGAAAATTATACGATCGTTTTACATGTTTGAAATTCTTTTATATTCGCATTTAGATCAATCACCACCAATTTTGTCTTTTTAAAACCACCCTTTTAAACAAATCTCTTTTGATTTTTTTTTTCTTTTTAAAAAAGCTTTCATAATAACGGTTGACATAGGGCTTTAATAAATTCCTTTCTTTTTTGAAAATATTTTCTTTGATTTCAAAAATAAATGTATAAATGACAACTTTGGAATCATTTTAGTGATTGGTAAATTACGTATAACAATGATTCTTCTTGATAGCAAATTTGTGTAAAAAAATTTGTTCATTTTTTCTTATCTATATACTGTTTTTTTGGGCGTTTGCTCGATTTCGCGCTACAAAATAAGTATATTCAGTTTGTACATTTTTTCGAATTCTATATATTTAGTAATTTAAAGCGAAAGCCCTGAAAAAATTTATTTGAGTCAATTCAAGAAGAGACCTGAGATTACTCATTGGTGGAATTCGGAGACCTTAATGTCACTTCAATTAGCTTTCAAACCTCAATTATGGTGATTGATTCAGATCTTACACTCTTGTTCAGAAACATTACTAAGAAAAATCTTTACTTAGGAAAATTTTCTTATACTTTCCTCATATAGAATTTCTAATTTTAAAATTTTTCTTAAGTGGCTGATTCTTTAATTATCCTAATTTAATAGTGAAGAAAAATTTTAACTCAAAAGTTTTTTTAAAAAACCTAGATATATTTCCTGTAAATTAAGATTTTTCTTACTTATGTTTCCTAACTACGCACTTAAAACTTTTTCCTTTATTTGAAAACAAATATTTTGTTCACCTTTTTTTTCCCAACAGAGAGTAAAATATTTTTCTCTAGCGCTCAAAAATTCCGGGTTTTGGGATTCTTCGGTTGCCGGTCCCTTTTTAGATTATATAGATTCTGAGAATTTGTATAGTTACCACGGGAAAAATTAGTTGATATTAAAGGAAAATGTAAAGATTAGAGATAGTGTTAATAATAAACCACGCTAAGTGTCTTTTTAATCAATCTTTTATTATGCGATTAAGATTCACTCATTTTTTACACGTTTTTTCTTATTTTCACACGAAGCAGTTAGAACACGTGGTGCGCGGATACAAATATTTTATAGACTTTTTTTATACTGTTTCTTAAATTTATTTGGCATCTACGAGTATTTTTAATGAATTCATATTTGAAAGATAAAGAATTTTTAGGGTTAAATAAATCAAAGACCTAAATACAACCCTTTATCCTTTGTGATTATAATATGACTAATACAATTTAGAAAAAATTCTGTTTGCCCTAAAATCTTTTTTCATGATGTTATTGATAGTTTTTTTTTTTTTTTTTTTATGAAAAGCGATCCTCTTGTTATTGTGATATTTAGTGAAATGAGAGCCAAACGCTTTTGACACATGTTCATATTACAACTTTTCTTGATATTCTCGTGTACAATTTATTGTGAAATATATAGATATAGTTGAGCTGCACGAAGAGCAATATAGAAAAGAACAAATGGAAGGGAGCCCTCGCTTTTGATATGATCCACCCTCGAAGGGAAGAGGATCCCTTGAGGTTATTTGCCGTCGTGCTAATCTCGCACGAGTTTTTCACGCAAGTCCTCATCCTCTTGGCCTCGACTTGATTAAATTCGTCCCTTGCGTAGCAATGCAGTATTACGTTGGACTCTCTCTCTCTCTCTCTCTCTCTCTCTACATCTCTACTCTCTTCTATTCCATTGGGAGGATGATGATGATGTTGGATGGTCAGGTGGTCCATGGTGTGGTGTGGTGGGCTTAGATAGAGCCCTCGTATGTCAATCACAGTCCGTGACGCCGAGGGTCGCTGGGTCGCTTTATCACGTACACAGCTCTAAAGATATCAAACATAAATACGTTAGATGGATTACTTGGGGGAGGGAAATCTGACGAAATTCTTTAAAACACACACACACACACACACACACACACACAGATAGACAGACCCATAAAATGCTCTTATTCAAGATGATTGTTTTCTAGATGAATAATCTTAAACACAATTATTGTATTATATGTTTAAAACTTTATAAATTTTGAGCTTTCTCTTTAAAATAATGTAATACGAAAAGTACAGATATTTAAATAAAAAAAAAACTTTATATATATGACCAAGAAAGTTAGCTATATTCAAGTAAAGCCAAAATAATAAAAATATTTCGGTTATACATAAAACCTTAAATAAAATCCTTTCCGCAGTGATGACTGATGATGAGCTGATGTTTTATATAACATATTAGCTTTCTGTTTCGATGAATAAATATATTTTCTTTGACTATGAGTTATACACAACATCTGCTATTGGTCAAGGGAAGAGATATATTAAAATCTGTTCCTTTACAGGTCCGTAACGTCGTTTTAATAAAAAATTTGTTCAAAAAAGGTTTTTGTTTCATAATCCAGACATTATATTTGGTTTGGATTCCTGTTCAAGAAGATCGAATACAGTAGAAAAACGATTACGCTGACTAATTGGAACCAGGAAAGTTGGGTTTCTTGTGAGCGAATAATTGAGGATTGAAGACTACGAGTCCCTACTGTAATTATTTCAATAATCGGTACTAGACTTTTCTCCTTTCCTAATATCTAAAATTTAAGAAATTAGAAATTGGATTTAAAACATTCATTTTTTCCTTTCCCAATTTATTTTTATCGTTTTATTCCTTCATCCTGGATTTTGACTGTTCTCTTGTCGTACATTTAAAAAAGGACAGAGCTTCTCCTGTCTGTTATTTAAAGTTTCATATTTCTTAATTAATAAACAATATTCTTTCCCTATTTGAATCATGTTTTTGTAGTGATATTAAACGAGCTTAATATCTCCCCTTTAGTAGTATTATTATTAGGAGCTTGGGGCGTTTCCACTAAGGCCATTAACGCCCCAACTCCTTTGTATTACTCGGACAAATGCTCTTACTAGGGAAGATCTGAGGGTACAGACAGGGGAGGGAGTATGTTGTCTCCTATAAATTTTTTACTCCCCTTTAAGAAAAATAAGGTGTTTTTACTTTCAATTTGTCTGCGATATGCTAGAGCAAAGGTTTCTCACTTTTTTATTTTACCCCTCTTTTCTGATGAATCTTGGCCTCCTCTCAATACCTTTTTAAAAAATTTAAGCCTTATTAAAATCCAAAGTTTACTGTTTACAGAAATTTGAATAAATATATTTCAAAACAAAGGATTTCTTTTTTTACTTTCCCTTAGCTATATATGAAATATATAGTAAGAAAGTATTGCGGTCTCAAAAAAAAAGTCGAGATTTTAACGTTTTGAGGTCACCTGAGTCTATGGGTGTAGATTTATTATTATAGGTTATTCTTTAAGATGTAATAATCATATTTGCCACCTCAAAATAGTGTACGCTCTTTTTCAAGCTGGGCCACACGTATCTCGCTCGCTTGAGCATGCTAGCTGGACACCGTCATCTCTCGGAAAACAGACTGCAATTCATATGAAATTCATTAAACATAAATTCAAATTGGCTGTATATTGAACGGTTACCAGCGGGGCCGGACGCAATGAATCTCGTGTGACACACCAAATTTTTATATATTCTTAACCCTTACACAGTTTGTTGAATTGTCTATTTTCCAGAAAAGAATTACAAACATTTTGTAAGACTGTTTTGGTATTTTGGAGATTTTTAAGCCAACCCAATCAAAAAAATATTAACTAAATCCGTCTTACTTTTTAATCTGGTTAATATAATCCATTTCTAAATCCTTTACGAGAGATTGATTTATATACAAAAATGAAATATAGATTTATGGTTATGGATTTATAATTAAATTCATACACTAAACAAAAACTTTAATTGCCTCATTAGCATGACAATATCAGTGCAGAGATGAAAAAAAAAAACATTGTAATTTGTAGTGAATTTTTTTTCTCAATCTCTAGATAATACGATTCTAATTAAGATGTCGATATCGGCTGACTATTCTGAAAACTAACAATAGAACAGAAGTCTAAAAAAATCTTGGTCTCTCCAATTTAGAGTGGAAATGAATGTCGATTTGGAACTCAATACATTCCACTTGAGGCCAATACACAATTGCCATTGAATTAATTCGGTTTTGTGGAAAAACACTCGATTCTACATTACAATCACACACATACATGTACGGGGAGCCAAATGATCAACTCTTTCTTTCATTATTTGCACTACACTTTATTGAGCATGAAATGTTGAGTAAACATGTCTGTGATTGGTAGCTCACAAAATATATGATATTGGTTTGTTATAATCATTAGCTTTTTGTTTACTCAAACCATATAGCCTATATATAGTTTTTACTTTTTAGATTCAAGTATCGAATTCAGATAAAATTGGAAAGCGAGTCTCAAGATTTCATCAACTTTTTTATCCTTACTTTAACAAAAAATTATCTTTGAATGTGTCGGAATTCTTTTAAAAATTTTAATTTGTTTTAAATTTATACTTCTCGCTGATTATTGGCTGACAAAAATATAAAAAATAAAAAAAAACATCTCTATTTGAGACAAAATCTGTTCGGAAACGAACCCAGATCTTCCACCTATTTACTCATAAGGGTATGGTCAGATGTCAATCGGTGTTCAATTCTTAGAGAGCCTCCACAACCTTCATGTGTTGCATAAATTTGTTTTTTTTTTTCACTTGGAAGGTAGTCAACACAATTGATAACTTATTGATGAATTTTTTATTAAATGCTACAGAGCTACTCTAGACTGGACCTCGCAATTTAAATAAGATGGTAATTTCTAGAGAAATTTAACAAATGCATATGAACTATTCTAGAGGATTTCTTGAACAGTTAATCGAAAAATTCAAAAGTGACTAGGTCATTTGGGTTGTCTACCTTACAGAAAACAAAAACGTACAAATTTATGTGCTCTCTGGCATCTTCTTTGTTAAATTCAGTAAGAACGATTTTGTTGCCTTAAAATTTATTGAAAACATCAGTTTCAATGAATGATGGAAAAAGTTTCAATATTTATATCATTTAAAAAATAAATTGGTCAATTATATTCGGGCCACTGCAATAAGAACCTTAAGGGAAAAACTAAGCTTTCTCCCACTTTCTCCATATTTCTTTTAAGTATCCCAAGTCTTTGATAAAGAGACAGGAAGAAGCGCTTGTTCTCCAATCTGGAGATAATCTTAAATCTCTTCTGCAATATTAGTCTGACCATAAATGTACATGTAATTGTACTCCTTTATTCTTTTTTTTTTAATTCAGAATTTTCATATATTTTATATTCTTGTTAGATACCAGTTGAGAGTCTCTAATAACAATTATTGTTACCAGAAAGATTTTTCTTTTACAAATTTTTACTTTCTCTTATCTATATTATTGTTGCAACCTTAATCATCTCTTATTTAAGTATTTCGAACATTTAAATAAATTTAATAAAGGTAGCTTTTTTTTTGCATGGTGTAATAACTAGAGTATTTTAACATTTTATAACGTTATGATTGACCCCAAATCTTATTGCATTCAATAGTTTTTATAGTACAATAAGCCTACATACAAAGTTTCATCCGTTTCGGATCAGAGTTTTCGAAGACATAAGTCAACATAAACTTAACATTGGTGCCAGCAATTAGGCCACTCAAATGATTAACTCTCTAAGGGATTTTTCGATTAATACATGTCTGGAGCAACAAATCAAAAAAATTCATTTAAGTGATCATTTAGTTTGTCTATCTTCTAGGAAATCGAACTAATCTATGCATCCCATTGAACATATGAGTAGAAAAAAATAAAGGTTGAGTTTTTGCATTTTTATAACTCTTAGACCCTAAAAATTTGGTAATTAAAAAACTTTCCTTTTATTTCTTATCCAAGTACTGGAAAATACAATTTTAAGTTCTTATCAAATGATAATTTATTTTTTATTATTACCGTTGCCATTTGGATTACTGTTGATTATTTTCATTTTGAGTTAACAATTTTTTACGTTAGAAAAATTAATTTTTTATTTCGCAAGTCATAGTCTACTTTTTATTGTGAAAAAATTTCTTTCTATCCTTTAAATTAATTACTAATTGAAGTTTTTTTTCTCTATAACTTAAATGATATTTATTCAAAAAAATAATGATAAATAACTTCTGCACTTTTTATATTCTCTCTAAAAATACGAAATATAATAATAATAAAGTGATGATCGAGGTTAAAAAAGAGACGTCGGATTGTCTCCTCCTATGGTAAAAAAATGCCTACGTTCTCTTCTAAGGATAATGGAGGCTTATACCTTTTGTATTTTAGCCTGCTAGCATTAACAGCTTGTTGTAAAGGGAGGAGCTGCGGTGGGGAGGAATTACAAGATAAATGCCTTTGGCAATACAATGGCGCAGGAAATTCACCTTGGCAAAGGTCGGAGATGGAAATTTATCTACATGTATTCACCTTTATTTTTTTATGAGAGGTCATCGAGCGTTAAGAGCAAAGTCCATTTCCTTCTTAACATTTATATCGATTTATTTGTTTATTTGTTGTCAAAGGGTGTCGGAGACTCTATAGACATTAACTATTTATTGTTTGACGAGAACGGTTATCCGTGTATATTTATTTATTTTATTTTCCAATCAATTAACTTAATTCGTTGAGGACGGGAATTGCGAATTATTAAGTAAAAGACCTGTTTCTATTCCAAGGTTTTTTCTCTCAACTCTCAAATTTTCCGGAGCTGGATATTTTGTCTGACCTTTTTTTGGCCATTCCTTCGTATTTTTCTATCTCTTGGCAAGATTCCCAATTTCCCTTACCGTTATCCCCCCTCCCCTTTCCTAAAAAGATCAATGTGTTTACTTGCGGTTAATTTTCTAACATCGAGTAATTTGATTTATCTTTTATTTATTATTAAAAGCAATCACCATTCATTGGTGTTGTGTTAAATCATTGAAACTAATGCCATTTAGGACATTCGTTGTGGAACTAGCCTTCAAAATGAATGCTATTTTCTCTTTTTATTTTTCGTAGTTTTATTTATTAGATAATGATACAATTTTAATAACAATTTCAATATTTTTTTTTCCATTGAAAAAAAAAAAGCAAGATGACTCAATAGTTTTCCTGTTACATTACAGAGCAGACAGATAAACTAATTCCAGTCTGGCCCATCTATCAAAATCGGACCGTCATATTAATAACATTGTATGCAGCTCTGGGGGGGGACCGAACCTCCCCCATCCACCCACCCACCTATACGCACATACATCCCCAATGCGGCTGTCAATCAATCTAGCACCCAAAACACGAACCCTTATCAGCCAGGTTTTATTAAAATCTATAGCTATATATTTATATTTAATCTTTAATAATTGCATCAACTTGGTTTTATATTTAATAAATTTGGAGAATTAAAATGGTCACATACGAATGGGTTGTTTCAAAGGAAAAATTAATGGAATAGCCCTTTCATAATGATTGGTCTTCATATATGAACAGAGTTGTTCAACTTTAGGAGGTCTCAGAGCTGCATTATTAAATTTATTCATTAGCGTTATACCGAGATTTCATTCCGGGTTTTTATTTACAGAGCATTTCTTGTTAGGTTTAAAAGTTTTAACTATAAAGATTTTAAATTAGAAACAATTATGTTGTTAAGAAAGTAATTATTTTGGATGCCATTGTATTGATTAATAATTAAAAAATGATTTCTAGCTTACTCATATAAGCATTAATATGTCAACATCCTGGACAATATATATATATTAGAGAATGCTAAATTTTTTTTCACATGTCTCAAAACTTCATTATTTTTGGAAATTTTTGATGAATATTTCACATCTCGAAAATAACTCTCCCAAGGTCAACGTCCTTGATTAAAATAATCAAAAAACTCTTAAAAACTAATTTGTTACAATTTGTTCGCTTAGTCACTTCAAGAATATTCTCATTTTTTAACAAATTTATTTTAAATTATTATAAAAAATGCATAACATAATATTATGAAGATATTGTAAAGTACTATTGTTCAGTTATTGATTTTTCAAGAAATTTAACAAATGAGTATATTTGGCTTGCTCTAGAATATTTCTGGAACAACTAATGGAAAAATCTATTAGCGAATTGGACATTTGGGTACCTATCTTCCGGTAAACAAAAATTAATTTATGCACCCCATAATATTAGCAAAGGTATAAAATTGATATTGCGTTGACAAATTGAAATTAACTATATATATGTGGAATAATGTTTTCCCGGGTTGGACCGCGTTGATTGTTGAGATTAACTCGACGTTTGGGCTCTCCTTTTGGAGCCATTTTCAAGAGTTTTGTGTTAGGAAGTGATGCTGGAGGTGGTTTGTTTTTGTTTTCGGGGTCGCAATCTTGCTAGTCCCCAAGTTTGGTCGGTGGATGTGGATGTGGTGGTGGTTTGGATTTCGCTCTGAGGTCTAGGACGGGCTTGGTTGGGTGTTGTGCTGTTGGTGTTCTGTTTGGGTTGACTTTGAGGCCTCAATCTACCTACTCCTCGAGTCAGAGTGTTTGTGATTTTCTCCGAGGCTTTCCTCTGTGTTCTAGGTAGTGGTTTGTTGGATTATTTCTTAGGAAGCGTTTGGTTGGATGGTGTGTTAGTTGGTTTGGCTCAATTCCCTGGGTCGAGCTGTTACCTGGTCGCTCGCCGGAGTGCAAGAGCGCGTAGGTAGATTGAGATCCCGGAATTGAGCCAAACCAAATAACACACTAACTCACACCAGACCATCCAACCAAACACTTCCTAAGAAATAATCCAACAATCCTAGAACACAGAGGCAAATAAAAGCCTCGGAGAAAACTACAAACACTTTGACTCGAGGAGTAGGCAGATTGAGGCCTCGAAGTCAACCCAAACAGAACACCAACAGCACAAAACCCAACCAAACCCGCCCTAGATCTCAGAGGGAAATACAAACCTCGGAGACACCCACTCACCAAATTTGGGGACCAGCAAGATTGCCACCCCGAAAACAAACCACCACCACCATCACTTCCTAACCTAACACTCTTGAAAATGGCTTCAAAAGGAGAGCCGAAACGTTGAGTCAATCTTAACAAACGCGGACCAACCCAAGAAAACTATACCACATATAACCAGCCGCGGAAATAAATATATACATATTGGCCAAATGGCTTTTGAATGCCGTGGCCGTGAAATTAAGAAAATATATATGTATGTGTGTGTGTATGTGTGTGTCATCTGAGGCCATTTGGACTCCGTCCTTATTTATTTATATTAATTGGTAGCTAATAGTTGATATAATATAAATAAATTTTTATCGCTCGGACGGGAAGTGAACCATCTTTGGTACATGAGGCAAGACCTCTGCACCACAGGTCAGGGCCAAGTATATATTATTATATATAAATAAAAATTAATAATATAATTAACAGCTTTCGAGGAGGTTTAAGATTTTATTTTTTTATTTTTATTTTTTTATTTTTTGATAAAAGTATTTCATTAGTATTAATACTTAGTCCAGTAAATAAGCGAACGTATAATATTCATATATATTTTATTTTTTTATTATTTTCCTTTATTCTACTTTTATATTTATACACAAAGAATTTGAGTTTGATTGTCCTTTATTAAATAATGCCTTTCCAGAAAATTTTTTTTTATTCACTTAAAAAATGTTCATGAAAGGTCTTTTTTCTCGTATTTAAACGATTCGTTCACTTTTTAGAATAAGTTTAACGGAGGTTTAAATTGATTCAAAACCTAATGCGATTTTCAATAAACCTACTATATATATATATAATAGAATTAATTCTATTCATTTTTATTTTATTCCACTCAAGTAAGTCATTTAAAATGCCCATCTCACCTAAAATATATGAATTATGAATTGAGAAGTTTTTTTCTGTTTATTTATTTCATTTTCCGTTCTACTTTCTCCCACTTTTTCTTTAATAACTAAATCTTTTTATATTAAAAAAAATTAATCCGAATAGCACTTTTATATGGAAAATT
The DNA here is from genome assembly GCA_010014785.2 of Anisolabis maritima. Classification (NCBI taxonomy): domain Eukaryota; kingdom Metazoa; phylum Arthropoda; class Insecta; order Dermaptera; family Anisolabididae; genus Anisolabis; species Anisolabis maritima. The sequence goes on from JAAAKE020124792.1 coordinate 34,091, forward strand.
TAGAAAGTCATTAAGTAGCTTATATAAAAATAATTAACTAGCTACGCAGCCAGCCTTTAGTAGCTACACCTAAGTTTTTTTGGTAGCCTATATCTTTATATTTGAGATTTATTTGAAATAAAAATGAATGTAATGGTAAATAGAAATTATGTTTTTAGAGCTGTATATTCTAATGTTTTTTTTTTAATAATTTAATAAAGTAAAAACTTGCCATAGAAGAGAGATTTTTTTACTAGCAACTTTATTTTTTAAATTAAATTTAATTTAATGCAATTTATTTTTGTTTTCCTTAAATTCGGATAGACAGCGTGGCATTTAAATTGTTTTGATTCTGCTCTATGTAGATTCCCAATTAAATTTTGAAAATAAATTCCATATTTACTCTAGGTACCAGAAAGTAATTTATCTAATAATAATAATAATAAATTTATTTACACATAATTTACAGAAATAATTACATTTGCGCTCTAGGCGCTGTAATAGAAA